>APFE031753515.1:132593-166799 GCA_000404065.3 Pinus taeda
TGGGCTTCTATGGGGCACAATAGTAACAATATGGGCACTACATGGGTACATCAATATAATAAGTGGGTTGTACTAATAATAATAAGGGGTTACACTAGTAGTATAGGGGCCTAACACTGACACAATCTTCTTCGGAACACCATGTAATCTAACCACATCTCTGATGAATACCTGTGCCACATCGCTAGTTGAATACGTAGACTTCACAAGAATGAAGTATGCAACCTTTGTTAACATGTCCACAATGACCATGATGGAATCAAGTTGTTTTACTGTCTTCGGCAAACCCTGTGATGAAGTCCATGGAAATAACCTCCCATTTCCATTTTGGTATCGCAATCGGTCGCAGCAGTCCACCTGAATGTTTAAACTTCACACTCTACTTTCACTTGCTGACAATGGAAACATCTAGCCACAAACTCTCCTACATCCCTCTTCAAGTTCAGCCAATAAAAATATCTCTTCATTATTGTCGGTGTCTTCTAATAACCTAGGTGACCTAAATATGGTTTCGCATGAAACTCCCTCAAGATCACCTTCTTGAGCTCACTACTATCCAGCACATATATCCTATCTCGGAACCTAACCAATCCATCTGTTGTAAAACAATAGTACATGCCCTGTGCACCTGCCCCTGCAATTGTACCTATACCACTACATGTACCTGTACCTTGCACCGGTACCTGTACATGTACCTGTACTATCACCCTGTTGTAACTTGTGCACAATCTCCATATACCTGACATCTCGCTATCCTACCTGCAAGATCCTATCCTATAAGTTCGTCCCATAGGAGCTCACAGCTGCCAAGTGATGTACTTGTACCCGTCTACTAAGAGCATCTGCCACCCTATTCTCTTTACCTTTGATGTACCTGATCTCGAAATCAAAATCGCTAATCGTGGCCAGCCATATAGCCTGCCTGGCATTCAAATTCGACTGGTTAAACAAGTATCTCAACCCAATGTGATCACTCATAAGCACAAACTGCCTGCCAAGAAGATAGTGCCTCCACATCTTCAATGCATGTATAATCGTTGCTAACTCAAGATCATGTGTTGGGTAGTTCTGCTCATGCTCATTTAGTTTCCAAGACTCATAACATACCACCTGTCCATCCTGCATAAGGACTCCACCAAACCCTCTCTTACAAGCATCTGTGCATACCACAAACTCTTTGTCCGGATCTACAATCTGTTGAACTGGTGCCTGTGTTAACAACTACTTAAGTTGCTCAAAGTTAGCCTTGCACTTTTCTATCCATTTAAACTTCTTACCTTTGCTCTGCAAGGATGTAATGGGATAAGCAGTCTACGAGAAGTTCCTGATGAACCTCCTATAATAGCTTGCCAGACCCATGAAAGATCTCACCTCATCCACATTCTTAGGAGCTACCCATTCCATGATGGCCCTTATCTTTTCTGGATCTACTGCAATGCCCTCCTTGGAGACAACATGTCGCAAGTAGAGCACCTTAGTCTGAAAGAAATTACACTTGTTGAGCTTAGCATGCAACTGATTCTCTCTCAACAACCTCAACACTGTTGCTAAATGCTCAGCATGCTCTTCCTCATTTTTAGAATATACTAATATATCATCAATGAACACAATAACAAACTTATCCAAATATGGACGCAACACACTATTCATCAAACACATGAATGTAGTTGAAGCGTTAGTTAAGCCAAATGGAACAACAACAAACTCATAATAACCATACCTGGTCCTAAACGTAGTCTTGTAAATGTCCTCCTCTTTGATGCGTGCCTGATGGTATCCGAATCTCAAGTCAATCTTCGAGAACACTGTCGCTCCCTTCAGCTGATCGAACTAGTCATCAATCCTTGGCAAAGGACATATGTTCTTGATAGTCACTTTGTTCAACTTCCTGTAGAAAATGCATAATCAGAGAGTACCATATTTCTTCCTCACAAACAAAACCGATGCACCCCAAGTTGATACACTTGACCTAATGTATCCCTTGTCCAACATTTCCTTTAACTGCAACTTCAACTCAAACAACTCAGGTGTGTTCATCATGTAAGGTGCTTTGATGTTGGAGATGCCCCTAGCACTAACTCAATAGAAAAGTCTACCTCCTTGTGATGTGCCAACTCTGTAATGTCCTCACAAAATATATCCTGAAACTGTTGCAACACTGGGTATCTACTCAACGCATCTGCATCCTCAACCTCCTTACCCTTATCACTAGAAATGTGTACTGCAAATAGCTTGCACCCTTTTGTACGGCTACACTTTGCTTGCATAGTTGTCATCATCCTGATTCCTAACTAATGTGGCTTTCTTCTTACCTTGTAAAACTCTTGGTTCTCCATTGTCATCAACACACTCAATAGTTTTGTCATAGCAGTCAACCTTGGTTCTATGTAGATACAACCAATCCATGTCCAACAACATATTGTATGATCCCAACAGTAACACAATCAAATGTGTTGTTGTAGTCATACCATTTAAATCAAATGCGCAAGCTCTTACCGAATGATGAACTCGCTTCTTTGTACCTGTAGCCAACTGCACTAACCAAGACTCTGCATGCCATTCATTATTCAAACCACACTTATCCACCAAGTCAAGACAAACATAGCTATAATTAGATCTAGGGTCAATCAAAACAAAAATAACTTGATCACAAAGCTTACCGTCCATCTCAATAATAGATGTCTGATGTTATGCCTGCCTGTTGTCCACTACTACATAGATACGTGGAATACTCTGACCAACATCCCCAACAGTCTGTGCCTCCTCTGCATTGTATATATGAGGCCTACCACCCTGATTCTGTGGACAATCTCTCTTGAGGTGTTCCTTTCGACATGTCCAACACTCCAACCGACCAGTACCAACACCTCTATATTGCTGCTACAACTCATGTCCCTGTCTAGCTGCATTAAATCTCTTTTGCGGTGCCACGTTCTCTTTCTCATCTGGATGTTGAGGCCTTGTCCTCTTAAGCTACCATTTACCTTTACCTTTGTCCTTTCCTTCCCATCCATGTTGAGATTCATTCTTATGCTTTGATTGCTCACTGCAATGCTTCAGCTTCTCAATAACTTCCTCAAGTGACCGAGGCTCATCATACTCAATCTAATCTCTAAATGCTAATGGCAAACCACTGACAAACCATTGAACTTCAACCTTCTCATCAATAAGATACCATGCATACCTCAATATCTCTAGAAACTTGGTCATAAACTCTTCACCCGTAATTAACCTCATCTTTAGTTCATAGAATTCTTTTGCCTTACTATCATAGTACCTTTCTGACAAGTACTTCTTCCTAAAAAGCCTCTTGAATTCCTGTCGGCTCAAGTCATTTGTCTTGATGTCTCTAACCCGTCTAACATCTTCCCACCAGATGTTTGCTTTACCTTTCAAGATGAAGATAGTTATTCTGGCATTCATGTTATCTGTGTAATCATGCAACTCAAAGAATTTGTTCATTCCAAGTATCCAAGCCTCTGCATCTTCCGGCTTCTTCATATCTCCGTCAAAAACAGGTGGTTTTGCTTTCTTGAATTCATCAAGTAAGTATCCCCTATCATTCCTCCTATAAGGCTGATAGTGATGACAATCATGATGTCTATCAAAACCAGAACTAGAATAATACCTGTGTTCACCATCACTCCTATCCAGAGTGTCCAACAACCTACCATCTCTCACTGTATCAGATCTATCTGACCTGTGTCTACCAAAAGATCTACTGCCATATGCCCCATTAGTTTTATCCTCATGCCCAAGAGATCTACTGCAAGTCCGACAAACTCTAAAGAAATATAGCATTCAACTCTGCCTACTTCTCTTGTGCCTGTACGATCCGGTCATTATCCGTCTTACAACTCCTTATCTCTTCCTTCAAACATCTCAATGTAACTGCCAAATCAGAAGAGTTGCCAACACCATACTTCTCTTCGGATTCATAGGGAAAGTCTTTGTAGTCAACCATCTTGCTAGCCATTTGATATTTTCTTCCTACAATGCATAATATGTCAGATAAACCAAATCATAATAAACCAACGTACCTCAGTATAGCTCAAGGAGGATACCTTCTCTGCAAGATCACCAAATCAATGTGATACATGTATAACATTATCATAACAGTGTATAGACATTCGCGAGTAAAGGTATCAACACATAAACATCACTCTAACTAGGATCCAGTCACAAATGCAAGGCTATACCAACAATGCATGCGATGACCTCATGCACGACAACAATCATTACTCCATCATACACATTGCTACATGCAACCGACAATATGCATAACCAATGCCTAACCAACTACAATTATGCATAAACGCATGTAGTCGAACATAATCGATCAGTTCTTGCAATCAACCTACAAGACTGATACATGTAATCAAAATATTCAAAATGTAACCTAACATAAAAGGATGTAAATATGTAGGTGACATAATATCAACATGTAAGCGACAAATAACCATATACAATCAGTCACATACTCATGTCAAATACGTTCCGAAAGATCAACATTAAATTCTCCATGATAGCCATCCTATAACCCTAATCCATCATCAAGCAAATGCAACCAATATGTAAGTGTAAGAGACACACATGCAACTAACATGCATGCATGACCAACACATTCAACCCATCCAGTCTGAGAGTTGAACCATGCTCTGATACCACTCTGTAACACTTTCCTCCCACATCCACGCAAGTAACCATGCCAACCAGGGTGAACATAAGACGAGAGGCTACTATGATCAAATTCAACCTCCTAGGTGACCTTAAGGAAGTGGAATCAACGGAACATCACACACAGTCATCCAACATCATCAACTGAACCCTCAGAAGACAAATAGCCACTCAAACAGTCTGTCCCTAGGTCCCACTGTTATTTTGGACCTCTTAGGCCATAGTCACTCTCATGTTATGGGCAAGGGAGCGACTAGAGACCTAAATTCTCTCTCATAGGCCTATCTGCTAGCAACTGTGGACTAAAGTTGCTAGTTTTGTGCCAGCAACCCCGGGATTTAAGCCACTTTCTCAGGCCCAAAGCCCAAGCCACTGCCCAGAATGGAATGAAAGCTCTGAATCAAGTAAAGTACAGGGAAACAATGATGCAAAAGCAATAAGTTGATTAAGACCTTAACCAAACCCCTAATAGCCATGACAGGCATTTCATCAAACATATTGTCAACATGTAGCCTATAGGTGTAAACAACATAATTAAGCTTAGGAATCTCAATTTGACAATCGCTATGAACCATTGTTCCCTCATGCCATTTGCTGCCTTATCACTTATTAGGTCATAGATACCATATCCATTCAAATACAAGTAAAAACATGCTGAGAGCCATACATAGCTATTGTCACAAAATGTACATATAACCAGCATAATAGGAACAGAAATACCATAAACATATTAGCCATCAAAATCCATATATGCATTAGTACATTTGCACATAGAAATCAAGGGAATGAATTTCTCATTAATCAATGCAATCAACCAACTAGAGATGGGACTACCATATTTCACCCGACCATAGAATGGTTGAGCCAAATCTCTCTTCAGCCATTCACCCGCGTGCCATATTCCAAGCATGAATGTGGAACTCAAACCAAAAGAACCAACTAGGGCATACCGAGGCTAAACCACCTCACCCTCATCAATAGAAACCAAGGTTTACCGTAATCCATTCCAGATCACTAGGCCAACACAATGAACACATCATAATCAGCTTTAACGTGATTTCGTGATCTAGGTGGCTCCAGACACATGCAGAAGTCCAAGAGGACTCAAAAAGGGTCAAAATTCAAAGTGGTCAGAATGCTCTCAAACCAGCACCAAATCGAAGTGCTCGTCGCCCTGATTCCAACGGTGTGAACAGCACTCAAATCCAAGCTCGTATGGAGGAGATAGAGCCAGTCAAAGTTGGGCAGTGGGCCAAGTTTGAGTGTCCTACAATTTGACCGACACCGGGGCATGAAACCTAGCTCCCAAAAGCGGGCGAAACTGTGGCCTCTTTAAATTGCCCAATATCCCTTATTTCCGTGAAAATTGAAAAATTGTCAATTGTTTTAATAAAACGAACAAAAAAATAATAAAAAAATAAGATGGCGAGCCATGACTCCCACTACCTATTGAAGTTTCTAACTTTACTTAGTTTAAAAACCCCTCATGCACTTTTTCTAATTTATTCCTACCTACTTGTTATTATTCTTTAACAAGTTATTTACAAAGTAAATACTGAAAATAAACACCAATGCTTGTTCAACATATTACATATCAGCAACTAAAAGAAACAAAAACAAACACACCACATGACACCATTATTTTTTGATCAATGTCCCCGGAAAAACCCAATGCAGGAAAACCGGTGCAACTATCTAAGGGTTTTCTTATTAAGCAATATCAGAGTACAATCTGGGTGCCGAAACTAGCCTATCCAACAGAGAATTTCCTTAGCAGCTATACATCACAGTTTGAGAGAAATCTCTTGGCTGAAACCCCGAAAAACACTTCCGGCAGCTCCTTAGCACAAAATTGCTCTTGCAACCCCAACGTCTGCCCAATCTGGATTGCGTCAGCCCCTCTGTCTCACGTTGGCCCTGCGTCAGCCTTTCTAGGCTTGCATCAACCCCAGGAGGCCCTATGTCAACTCTGGGAGCCTCTGTGTCAGCTGCGCTAGCTCCTATGGTGCTCTACGCAGCACTTGGCTGCCTCTACGTGAGCCCTTGCTGGCTCTACGTCACTCTCCTTGGCTATTGCGCTGCTCTCCCGGCACAATCTTTGTCTTCTCTGTTCCTCTGTACTCAATGCCCCTCAGCTGCTCTCTCGATCACTAATTCTATCTCTCTTAGCAAACCCTGCTATAAAGAATAGAATGACTGATCATCTAGTGTATTCTCCAAGTGACCCTCAAGCCTCCTCTTATACTTTTCCTATTGACATCTCAACGGCCGAGATTAAGTCCCTAATCAACGGCTAAGATTAGATCTGGCTTGATCCATGTCTTTTGGACCACTCTAACACAGATTCATAGTAATACACATTAATATTTTATTTTCCCTAAGTTTAGACTTAGGGACTCCATTAAAAATATTAATTATTTTAATATCTCCTTATCTGTTTAGAATCTGCCCAAACCCTTTCTGGTTATTGGAGATCTCATGTGCCCCAACCTCTCCACCAAATTTCGTGGCTAGAGCACATCCGACGCTACCCCAAATCAACACTCCCTCTTAGTGAAGATTGTGCTCTAGCAATACTCCTCACTGAGTATTACTTTGATAATCCGGCATCGGTACTTGTGCTGATGCTAGGCCTTCCTGCCCAACATCCTTTGCACTATTGCATCCTGTATTGTTGCCCATGGTTCTACCACTGCCACTGATGCATCTGTACGACAGCTCCCTCTGCATTCGTGTTGCTGCTGGTCCTTCCTCCCAGCACTGCATCTGCACTACACCTCCTCTCATCATGTTGCATTGGGCTGCCCACTGCTGCACTACAACTCAGTTACTGAGAAGTAAGTAACTGATCTCCCAACTGACCTCCCTGTTGGGCTAGAAACACCCACTAATGCTGAAGCTCCCTCTACCACTGACAAGTGCTCCCTCTGACCTTTGCGTTGCTGCAACAACTCCATGCATCTCGCACCGTTGCATACCTCTTTGTGCCATCCTGCACTAGTGCAACGCTCCTGTGCCTCTCGCACTGCTGCAGCCTGCTAGCTCTGTGTTGTCTCGAGACTCCTGGACTGTAGCTCTCTCTCCCGCTCCATCTGCTTCCATCTCTACCCACTCAACCAGTCCTGCTACTCCTCGTCGAGCCTCCCATAGCAAGGTCTAATCCAAGAGGCTGGGTGCCTCAAGGATCCTGCCCCTCATCGCCCGTAGTCTGCCTAATTACAGCTCGATGTCTCCCCACTTCCGCTCAAGTGGTGCGTGTGCACTCATGGCACAGTCATCGTCTGTCAAAACTTCCTTCTCTGCCCGCGCTGGCGTTACCTTAGTCTCGAAAGACTCTCCCTTACTCTTCTTCCTTAGGCACTGGATCGCATAATGACCCATCTCCCCACAGTGGAAGCACTTGATCTTAGAGAGATCTTTCTTCTTTCGCTTCTCCTGCTTTCCCTCAGATGCTAGGGCCACATCCTCCTCCTCCTGCTTGACCTTGATCCCTTTGCTGCTGCTACCTGTCTTCGACTACCGTCTAATCTCTTCCTGGCGGAGAGCTGCCCACATCTCGTCCCAAGGTGGGAGAGTCCCTCTGCCTAGGGTACTCTGGACAAATACTTCCCAATATTCTGAGACAGCATTCAAGGTTGTCCTCACTATAAGTTCCTGATCTGGTGTCGCTCCTATAGCAGTCAAATGGTCTCAGATCTCATTCATTCCTCCGAGGAAGGTGTCAATCAATTGACCCTTCTTCCTCTCATACGACCTCATCTGGTTCTCGAGCAGCGTTCTTCTTTAAACAGAAGTATGCTGGTACAGGTTCTTGAGAGCCTCCCACATCTCAACTGTCGTTTTCTTCATGGCTATATGTGGTACCACATGATCCTTGACCCCATCAAGGATAATGCACTTGGCCCTTGCCATCGCCTCTTTGTACTTGTCGTTATCATTAGGGTCATCTGGAATAGCTATAACCTTCAAGGCGAAGTTCTTGACATGATTCCTACCAAGCATTGATAAGATTCTGGCCTTCCAGATTGCGAAGTTCGATGCTCCGTCTAGTCTATCCTGGTCTCTTACCCCGTGTAGTGCGATGACGCTCCTCTACTTCCCTCCTGGAGGTTCTCTGTTCGACTCCTCTCAGTCTCTACTTCCCATCTGGAAGTTCTCTTCTGGACTCCCTCTGATTCCTGATTTCTCTCCTAGAAATCCTTCTGCTACTTGTCGAGAGGCCCCCTGCTCTAATCGTCCTGTGCAACTGCATTGCTAATCCAGGGTCCTCGACTAGAAACCCTCAGTAACAACTCCTCTAACCCTGCTCTGTCAGGTACTGTTTTGACTACAGTACCTCACCAACTCCACTCTGCAATATTTCTTCAACTTTCTAGACTCCAGCGACTACCTCTCTGTGAACTACGTCAGCCCCTCTCTGCCTCATGTTGGCTCTGCGTCACCCCAAATGGGTCTGCGTTAGTCCCGGGATGCCCTGTGTCAACCCTCTGGCCCTCTGCGTCAACAACACTGGCCTCTCTGAGGCTCTACGTAGCTCCCAGCTTCTTCTGCGTGGCTCTGGTTGGCTCTACATCACACTTCTTGGCTTCTGTGCTGCTAGAAATAGTTTTTGTCACCTCGGGACAACTGTTTTCTGCTGCTATTGCTCCGCTTTGCGATGTCTTTTAGTCGTCTTGTGATCTGCAATCATGCTCTGATACCATGTTGAAGTTTCTAACTTTACTTAGTTTAGAAACCCTTCATGCACCTTTTCTGATTTATTCTTACCTACTTTTTATTATTCTTTAACAAGTTATTTACAAAGTAAATACTGAAAATAAACACCAGTGCATGTTCAACATATTACAGATCAGCAACAAAAAGAAACAAGAACAAACACACCACATAACACCATTATTTTTGGACCAATGTCCCCGGAAAAACCCAATGCAAGAAAACCGGTGCAGCTACCTGAGGGTTTTCTTATTAAGCAATATCAAAGTACAATCTGGGTGCCGAAACTAGCCTACCCAATAGAGAATTTCCTTAGCAGCTATACCTCACAGTTTGAGAGAAATCTCCTAGCTGAAACCCCGAAAAACCCTTCTGGCAACTCCTTAGCACAAAATTGCTCCTACAACCCCAGCATCTGCCCAATCTGGACTGCGTCAACCCCTCTCTGTCTCACACTGGCCCTACGTCAGCCTTTTTAGGCCTGTATCAATCCAAGGAGGCCATGTGTCAGCTCTAGGAGCCTCTGCGTCAGTTGCATTGGCCCCTCTGGTGCTCTGCGCAACACTTGGTTGCCTCTGCGTGAGCCCTTGCTGGCTTTGCCTCACTCTCCTTGGCTGCTGCGCTGCTCTCCCGGCGCAATCTTCGCCTTCTCTGTTCCTTTGTACTCAATGCCCTCAACTGCTCTCCCGATCACTGATTCTATCTCTCTTAGCAAACCCCGCTCTAGAGAATAAAATCATTGATCATCTGGTATATTCTCCAAGTGACCCTCAAGCCTCCTCTTATACTTTTCTTGTTGACATCTCAACGGCCGAGATTAAGTCCCTAATCAATGGCTAAGCTTAGATCTGGCTTGATCCATGTGTTTTGGACCACTGTAACACAGATTCATATTAATACACATTAATATTTTAAACTTAGGGACTCCATTAAAAATATTAATTATTTTAATATCTCCTGATCTGTTTAGAATCTGCCCAAACCCTTTCTGGGTATTGGAACTCTCATGTGCCACAACCTCTCCACCAAATTTTGTGGCTAGAGCACATCCGATGCTACCCCAAATCAACACCACCCCCCAAACCATATGGTAAAAATGGAATTTTAATTAAATATAAGCCGACAGGCCATGACACCCGCCGGCCCCAACGACCATACATCGAAAATATCTATATACATTGTAATGAGGCGAGTCGCCACCGGCGGACCCGACCCCTCCCCTTGCCACTTGTCGAAACAGTACCAAGGGCGTCAAGGCTCGAACCCGCCCGGCCAACTTGGCCGGCCTGCCTCCCGAGCGCCCTCACCCAATACAACGTAATGTCGTTACACAAAACATAACGGTGCCCACACCAACACATTTAACACCAACTTAATACATATCGTTGCAAAGAACACACAATGCACCCACACAAAAAGAAACCATGTGCCATATTAAGGAGGGCAGGATTTGATCCCCCGACCTCTCCTCAACTTCCGCCTTCTAGCTTCCTCCGCCACCAATGAGCCACAAGCTCAGGCTTTGTTAGCTCCGCCCACATATTGTATATAAACCTTGTCTTTTCTCATTCGACGGGAGGGGGAGCAGACCAATGGAGGAACTGAGTAGCACAACGCAGAACGATGGAACCGCGAGCTAAGCCAGAGGCGGAACCATGATGCAATGCCAGAGGGTGGAATCATGATTCGCACACTTTTCGAGACAGGGAATATTCTTTTGATGCTGAAGATTCCCTGGGAGGTAAAATTTTACATTGTCAGAATGTTATCAAGTTGAGAGTCATTTTTTTCAAATTTTCGCAGGGAATGCAATGGCGAGGTTGGATTTTCCTTTTGAGCAACGGATTTGCAGATTCCCAACAGAGGATAATCTTTGAGAATCTTGAGGGAATCTTCTAGATTCCTTGGAGGCTGAAATTTCCCAGATCCAGAATGCAGCCAACTTTATACACATTCTTCTCAAAATTTCGCAAGGATCTCAATGGCGAGATTAGTTTTATGAATTGAGTTGTAGATCTCCAGTCAACCCAGAGGAGGGAATCTTTGGAGAATCGCAAGGGAATCTAAAAGATTCCTACAGGCCCAGATTTTGCCATGTCAGAATTCGACAAATGTATAGTCGATTTTACACCTCTCGACGACACAAAGTCAGTGGTGCAATTTGTTTTTGCAACTGAGCCTTCTATTTTACAGCCATTTTCCAGATTGGAGTGACGGTGTCACATTTCAAAGTGTGGACATTCGATTCTATGCCATTCAACACCATGATTTCGATGGTGCATTCAAATCCAGCAGCTGATTATTCCATTCTTCAGCCAACATCAGAGTTGAGGTATATGAAGTGTTGTTGTCATGTACTTATTTGATCATTTGCTGTGAGATGTACAATGTTGTTTCGATTCCTGCTTGATGTATGATGCGGAATCTTTTTGTCTATTTCATGTGACATGTATTCATCATGGATTGTTATCTATGTTTTGATTGAGATCCCTTTGTTGCCATGATGACGGGATACTCATTGTCACCATGGGGGTTTTGGTTGAGACCCCTTTGATGCCATGATGGCGGGATACTCATTGTCACCATGTGTAAGATTATGTCATGCTGATAGGAGGTCTATTGTGAGTGATAGTTCCTGTGGTGGAACGTCTCGTGGAGACACTTTGCCACTCATGTAGAGGGAACATGTCTTTGTATGACAGAAAAAACATAGTCCATGTACATCTTCACCATTTCCAACACTAAATGAAGCGACCAACACCATCTTGACACCAAGCCCGGAGACATAGTCCACACTAGACGAACTCCGTTATCAATGTCTCTTGTTTATGATTTGTTGATTGTCATTATGTTTCCATTTGCTTAAGCATGCATATATGTTCACTTATGCTCTTATAAAATGCAATTCTAATTACATCACGGCAGCAAAAGATCTTGGTTAAATCTGGAAGTTGAGTCAACTCGGATCATCTCCACCCAATCACTAGGCTAAACAAGCATGGATGCCACCGGATTTCTCCACCTACACAGTGAGGTATTTTCTTGTCGCCTAGTCTCTCAGGGTTTACCGCAATCCAAACCTGGATCACTAGGCCCTAAACTGAGACCCACTCTCCAGGCTTTACCGCATATCCCAAACCTGGGATTACTATTCCCAACAGAGAGCAAACCACCTCTAGGCTTTACCGTATATCCTTCCATTCACCGACAAGGATTCCTAGGCCGTCCGAGGCAACACAAAATCCGACTTTACCGTAACCCACAGTCTAGTTCAGGGGTTACTAGGCCATGTGTTCTATCATTTTGGAGATCCACCTCACTTGGCTTTGAATCCATCTGGTAATCCAACTCAACCAAACTTGAGAACCCCATCACACCATGGTTATCCGAAAATGGCAAGGCTATGCTGAAAAACATTGTTACACCTGGCAAAACCATGTCATGATAGAAAAGAACCACATGCAATACCATGCATGCCAAATCTAGCAAGGAAAATACACATGCAAGTCGATACCTGCAATGAAACCTGTTGTAGCTACTTGATCATGCCCTTCCCTACTTGATCCTTGCATCCTCTTGCCTTCTTTGCCTTTCTTGCTCCAATGCCAAAGTGCTCCAAGAAAACTCTAAGTATCCAAGAGAATGAGAGAGAGAGAATAATGAAAGAGCTCCTAAGTTAAACTGACAAAAGGTTACCAACTGATCCTCAGAAACCTTTTTATGAATGAGGCCTCTATTTTCTTCATTTTCCTTCTCACATGCAACCTGTGACCTTTCACCTCTTTTTCCTCCTAATTTCCATTATTTTCATAAATAAATGTGCCAAAAATGCCATTTTGCCTTTCCAAAGCCTTAGCCATTGCCTTTGCCAATTTCCTTAGCCATAAACAACCAAATGAACACCCCCTAGGATGTTTGCCCAACATTCAACTTGGAATAAATGTCCCATCGACCGTCGTTATTGTTTTTAACTTTTATTACATGGAATTTTCACCAAGGTTATTACAGTTTGGTAACGCTTTAGTCAATGTGTCGACTACCTATTCATCTATAGGTAAAGAGTGCAGCTCCACAACCCCATCTCATACCAAGTTTATGATGTAGCGGTATGTGTCGTTTATATGCTTCGTCTTAGCATGAAACACCAGGTCTTATGTCAACCTTATGCAACTCTCATTATCACAATGTATCCATGTAGGGCTAAGCAGTCCTTTAAACAAGTCTGATAACAACTTCTTGAGCCAAATTGCTTCCCAACAGACTTCGTTGGCAACAACATATTCAGCTTCAACACTACTCAAAGCAATTGTATTATGCTTTCTGCTCATCCATGAGACCATGGAGGATCCAAGGCTAAAGCATCCCCCTGTTGGTTTCTTTTGTTTGTCTAACTGCCACCCGAATCTGAATTTTTATATCCCATGAGATGGATTTCATTACCAGTATACCTGAAGCAGTGATGTATAGTCCCTCACAAATATCTTAGGATATGCTTGGCTGCAATCCAATGATCATGCTTTGGTTCCATCTGAAACTGACTAAGGACATTCACTGCAAAACAGATGTTCGGTCTTGTATTTACAAAATACATCAAGGACCCAATCAATTGTCTGTAGCAAGTAGGATCCACTAGATGACTCTGAACTCCTCAAATTTTTCAAATTTGTAATCATAGGAGTCATCATAGGCTTGCAATCCATCATTCCAAACTTTTTAAGTATCTTGATCACATACTTACCCTTACCAAGATATATCTCTCCTTGCTTCTACCATACTTCTAGTCCCAAGTAATAATGCATAATCCCAAGGACCTTCATATCAAACTCAGTTGCTAACTGCTTCTTGCATTCCCGAATCCGATGTTTTATACCTGTGACTAGTAGATCATACACATACAAGATAAGATAGTTGATTCACCCTGGACCACCCTGATATATAGGTTAGGATCTGCAGTGCTCTTGGTAAAACCAAGTCTCAATAGGTATGCATCCATTCTTGCATACAAAGATCTAGGTGCTTTCTTTAAGCCATATAGAGCCTTCTTCGATCTGCAGACATGAGTCTCCCTCTGATTTATTTCAAATCCTTGAGGCTGCTCAATGTAAACCTCCTCATCAATGGTCCTATTCAGGAAAGTTGCCTTGACATCCATTTGATGAATGTTCCATCCAAAATTAGCATCTAACGAAGCAAGCGATCTTATTGTTGTGTACCTAGCTGTGGGAGCAAAGGTTTCCTCATAATCAATTATGTCCTTATGTGAGAAGCCCCTTTCTACAAACCTTGCTTTGTATTTGTCGATACTCTCATCTGCAACATGCTTTATGTTGTAGTTCCACTATGAATTGACTATAAATTTGTCACTTGGCCTAGGGACAATCTCCCAGACACCATTCTTCATTATGGATTGGTATTCTTCTTGCATAGCATTCCTCCACTCTTGATGTTTAGCTTCATCTTCATAGGAGGAAGGTTTCACTTCAATAAGCCTTGTCATGTATGCAGCATAGCCTGAATATCTTAGTTGTCTTTTACTTTCCCTGAAGGCCCCTAATGTTGTATGTCCTTCTGCTTCTTGAAGATTGGTTTTCAACCAAATAGGCCTCTTTCAATTTTTTGGAATAATCACTTATTGTATAGGCTCACAAGGACCTTCAACATTTTCTTGAGTAGATGTCTACTCTTGGCCATTATTGTCCCTAGTGATATCTTGAAAGATAGGTATCTCTTCTTCATCAGAGTCAACCGGAGCATCCCTTGATTTCTTATAAGCTATGCTCTCATCAAAGATGACATCCCTGCTTACTTCAATTCGACAACCCTCCTTAATATAGATTCTATATGCTTTTGATGAAGCACTATATCCCACAAAGATGCCCTTTAAACTGGTAGGATCTAACTTGTTTCTCTTATCCTTGGGTACATGAATATACATAGGACACCCAAATATTCGAAGATGGTCCACATTTGGCTTTTTTCTTGTAAATGCTTCTTCTGGAATCATGTTGTTGAGAATTCTGAGGACTTTGATTATATAAGTAGAAAGTTTTCATGCATGCCTCTCCCCATTGGAAATGAGGGAGATCTTAATTATGTAGCATAACCCTAACACATTCCTCAATAGTTCTATTCTTCCTTTCTACCACGCCATTTTGTTCAGGATTCTAAGGAACCATGAGCTCCCTCTTAATCCCTGCTTCCTTCTAGAAGCTATCAATAACTTGGAGGTGCACTCTCCACCATTGTCAGACCTTAGAGTTTTGATCTTTCTTTTACTTAGGTTTTCCACTTCATTCTTGAATGCTTGAAACTTTTCGAATACCTCATCCTTATTCTTGAGAAGGTATAACCAGGTCTTCCTTGAGTAATCATCAATGAAGGTTACATAATATTGATGCCCACCAAGAGACTTGACTACCATAGGTCCACATACATCCAAGTGTATGAGATCTAAAATTTCCTTAGATATGGTGTCACTACTTGCAAACGGTTTCTTTATGTTCTTTCCTAGAGCACATCCCTTATAATTCCATTCATGTTCTTCCTTCAATTTGGAGATGCCATTGACCATTTAACTTAGAGATGGCAAAACCTTAAAATGAAGGTGTCCATACCTTCTATGCCATAATTTGGAAGGACTCACTTCCAAGCGGACTAGGGCTTTAGATAGAGGTGTAAAGAGTCTATACAATGTCCCCTCATGAATCCCAATTATCCTCGCATTATCAATACTTGAGCCCTTACCCCAAACCAAAACCTTGCCATCAACAAAAGCAATTATATCACCTTTATTCTCTACATAAGGAATAGAAAGTAAGTTTTTCTTCAAATCGGGAACATATAAGATGTTGAGGTGAATGCTTCCACCTGACTCGAGCTCCAATGATGTAGATCCAATGCCTTTCACAGGATAGCTCTTGTTGTCTCCAAGTTTGATTGAGTGAGATGAGTTACCCTTAGATAGGGTTTGTAGTTGACTGCATTCTCCCATCATATGTCTGGAGGCACCACTGTCAGTAACCCATACATTCTCATCCTTGAATGTGTCGAATAAAGCGGAGAAAAAACTTCTATCTGCTACTTCCTTTGTGAGCTTGGAGATGGTCTTTAATAGACAATCTTTGATAGATGTAGTGAGACTTCCAAGAACCTTGAAACCCTTCCTTATATCCCTTGCCATAGTGCCAACAAAGATGTGATCTTCGGTGTCCTTCTTGCACCTTAGCTCTGATACCATGTTGGGAAATCAGGAGACTTAGGTATTTAGATGATTTTCCTTAGCTTGATAATTACTTGTGATATGTGTTGGCCTTTTATTACTTTATTAGTTCTTTGTTCATCAACCAATTATCAAAACAATGAAGATCACAAGAGACAGAGTACACAAGATGTAGACTCCAAGCTAGGGCAAAACCCCTCCAAGGGGAAAACCCAGAAAATGACTCTCTTCTTCTTTAGAATCTGCCTACAAAAGAGACATCCAAGACCCAAAGACCAAATCCAACAAACCCTCCAAACCTAAGACAGCCCCTACCAAGATCTTCCTTGAGACAACTTCTAGAAATTCGATACTGCCTTTTTGACGCTGCAACTTCAGCCCCTACAACAAAATTTCGGCCCTGGGATTTCAGATTCCTACAATTTCTTCAGAATTTCGGCCTCTTGCAACTGACAACTTCACAAGCCCTTGCGAGACAAGGAAAGAGACTCTTTGATAAATTTCAACTTTTGCTTCTCTTCTTCCAACACCTAGATACTCTTCTTCACCTTTGCTATTACAGATCAAACTTGCTTGAGATGAGTGACCAAATGAGTCAAGCTTCACTCCTTTATATAGCCTTTCTTGAGGGTCGAATTCCCTCCCTTTAGACTGACTTGATCTGCTCCTTGGGCCAACTTGGTCTTCGGATTATCCATGGCCTTTTCTCGACAGAATAAATATTTTTCTTCATTACAATAAGTCCAAAATGGGATTATGACACATGACCAAGATTATTCTTTATCCTGAAAGACCTAGAAGACCTGAAAGCACAAAGAACATGCTTTTGACTCAAACTTGAGTATGAAACCCATACTCCAAAATAAAGTATAATTTATGTTTCTTTCTTTTTCTTTCTTTATAAAGAATATACAATGTCATGATTACAATTACATCATAATGAAGACCGAACCTAGTTACAATTTTCAACATAGTGGGGGCTAACGTGGCATCCTCTCAAATTATGGTGGTTAAAACAAGGAGATCAACTTCTGAGTGGCTTAAATTTTGCATACAGACTCTGATTGAGGCGATAGTTGCATTGTTGTAAAGGTCTCTATGTAGCATAGCACAAAAAGGTGTGGCGCTTAAGTGGAAAAGTCTTACCCCAAAAAATGCCATTTGATGCCTCAAATTGCTCCCGAAAGGTTTCAAACCCCAATTTTCCAAGTTGGGTTTCCTTGGTAAAATTGGTCGTGTGAGCTAATTCCTCCAATTTTTCCACTCTAAGGGCTTCGAGATGTATAACAAGTACTATAATGATCTAATCCGGATCATGATGTCATGCTTTTCACATACTAACCTTTTTGTTGGTGTAAAGAAGTCTAATGAATTTATATGTGCAAAATTACAACAATATACACTTACACTTGTAGCTGCAAAATACTGGCATAAAACCTTCATCAGTGATCCCTAACAAGCTTTCCTCTAGCATAGTAACAACTAACTAGTTCAAGATAGTTATGTTTACAAGACATCTCTCACATTAAAACAAGAAACATAATAGTTCAAATATAAAACAAGGTAAACGGCTCTCAACATGAACAATGGTGGTAAAAAGAAGTTGTAGGTATTTCTCTAATGTATGAACAAGAAGGAAATTTAATCAAGAAAATCATAGAAACCTAAAATTTGATTTATAATAGGAAACTAATGTAGGACTCAACTTTCATTGCTAGGGAAAATACACTTAGATTTCAACTACGAGAAAGCATACATATGATAAATCATATTTGAATTTTGAACTAAATTTACTAACTATTAGATTCTTTTGTAAGAATTGGTAGTTCTATGGTGCTATTTAATAAGACAATAAACTATTTTAATAAAACTCCACTTTCTTTGCATTGAAAAAATAACCTCTAAATGAAAAAGAATTCCACATGCTCTCAAACAAGCATAGGACTTTTGGCATACCAGTTCTTTCACATCTTGTTTTTGTTGTTTTGTTGGCTTGTCAGGAAACTGCATAAGAAATTTGGAAAATATTAGAAAAAACTTGATAAAGATAACTCATGTAGGAACACCATATGCATACCCTCCTCATCTACTTTCTCGTCAAATATGAACTTGCAATGAAACGAAAAAGAAAAGAAAAAAGGGTAACTCCCCACAAACTTAATCCATATTTCCATTGTATCAAAACACACAACTAATATTTCAGATTCTCATTTCAATCTACATAGCATCCTTATAATCTTCTATCCTTGGTAATCCAAATATAAGCTCTACTAAGCACTTTACAATATTGAAAAAGTGGTCCAAATAGCAGGTAGAAATAATCGATTCCACATTCAAACAAAAAATCATAATTTAAGATCAAAGGAAGCCCTAGAAGATTTAGAGTAGTGAAACGGGATCTATCAAATCGGGAAAGCAAAGCGTTGTTATTTTCCCAACCAGGTTTGAATCTCCAAAGTGACACCATCACCCTATGTGGACCAGCTCACCCTTGCAAGGGGGGTGCTTCCGTAGCATAACAAGCCATCGTAGTCATTTAGTCAGGCCAAAGGTCGCACTCCTTTAACTACAACATGACACCCCACTTCTTGATATATGGTGGATGCTCAATAATCAAATTATAAAACAAATTATTGAATTCCTTTCCAAAAAGTTTAGAGTTGACAAGGACAAAGTTGCAGTGTCTCGACTCTACATCACAAAGAGCACAAGTTTGGAGAGATTATGGCTTTTTAGTAGAATTGAATAGTAGATGCTCTAGGATTTGATTTCCTAATATAGTCCCCTATTTCCTAATAGTATTTTCTTAGATACAAATAAGCTTGTACCACTGAAATAGCGTGACATTAAACTGCTTTTCTTTAACATCCCTCAAGTTTCAACATGCAAGTGAACATTATAGGGACTAGGGTAGGCTTGGTGCTTAAGAAAGTAATGAAGTTAATCCCTAAAATATATCACAATATAAAACCTATGAATTTGATGACGAGACCCCTCCCTTTTATGGTCCAAACATAACATTTTTTATTTCTAATGAAGTTGTCATCCCTGCTTGAAGTAAGAAAAGTTGGGAACCACAATGCTTAAAGGTCATTGGTCTTAGTAACTATCAAAGGTTTCTTCTTCTCTCAATTCATTGAGTATGCACACACTATGGAAGTCCTCAAAAGATGTCAATGGGTGTACATAAGGACCTTCACTATATTTTCCCATTAAGTGATTGTCTTAAGTCTAATCTCTAGTTTGGGTTTCAGCTCTTGCTTTGTTCTCATGAAAAGTTTTATACCTTTTAGTTGCCTCATTAGCAAGTTCATCAATTTCAAGCTACATGTGCTTTATCTAGCAGTTATTAGGAAACCATGCTGGAAATAGATATATCAAATGACCATTAGGAGACAATGGATGTAGTGTTTGGTGAAAGGAACTTTGATTATGATATGAATACTTCCAACAATAGAAAAGAACTTACACAAGTAAAGGAGTAAAGGAAAGTGCATGAGTATGTTTGTTGGAAATGTACACATATCTATACACCCATTTGTATTACTAAATGCAAGTATACAAAATTATGGGAGAGTGGCCAAAGTTGACCAAGTCTCCATTAAGTTACAATAAGGGAACCTTCTAAGAGAAGAAATATGTAAAAGGAAGCTTTAGAAAGTAAATAAATATATCTGCAATATATATAAATATATTAAAATATAATAGTCAATGGGATTATGTCTCATCATCATTTGCTCCCCACTTGGAGGAAATTCTCCATTTCTCCTGTCGATGCAAAAAGTGTTGTGGAAATTCTCCATTTCTCCTTTAGATGCAAAAGGTGTTGCTCAAATGTTCATTGGAAAATCCACTTTACTTGGCAACAAACCTTTGCAACCAACTATATAAGTGGTAGTGGATTTATTTCAAGTGGTCTATTTGCGGACATTAAAAATAGTATCTGAATCCAAAGGCAATTAAAAATATGGGATGGTGCCCTTATGATGAGAGATGACAACCTCATCCTCCAAATGTAGTGGTTCATATCTTGTGTTGTTTTGCATTCAAAATATCATGTTTACCAAGCTAAGAAAAAAGATCCAACCATAAAGCATTTTCTCGAATTCTATGATTTTCTCGTTAATGAATGGGTTTGAGCTTGGAATAAAGCCCATTGAAATTTAAACCTTTGTTTGTCCAACTAAAGCTAAATTTTCTCACCAACCTGAATACATAAAGGGATGCGATGTTAACCAAGAAGCCCTTTGAATTGTTGATTTTTCCTAGTACTTCAAAACCAGGTCTATGTCTAATCACAGTCATAAACACACTGAAATACAGAACCTTCTAGCACTTTGCACAGCTGAAATTTTCAGCAGCGAAATCAATTTAGTACATAGAGATTTGAGCCCAAAGCTTGATTATTTGATTAGCCAATCAATAAAAGAATCATGGGGCTCACATACCAGGTATCGTGGCCCTCGATCACCAATACAGCTAGTGTACATAGTATACAACACTAGGGCTTGCAGTCTACAACATTAGATCTGCAATCTGCCCAAAGAGAAATAGACAAGAACAAACACATAGTTTACGTGTTGAAATAGCCCATCTAGATCAGCCCTTTCTGCACTTGTTTTCCTTGACACCTGGCAGGTCCTTTTGCCTCCTTAGATCAACTACTCACAAGTATATTTGCTGCTCCAAAATACACAGTATACTCAACCCTAGTAAATCTGCTTCTCACAGTGATCTTGACCACCAAATCATTGTATAATCAGCTCAATATAAGATCAACAACCAACAGTGAATTATCCCTCTAATTCACTGTACATCAGTCCTTTAACATGTTGTTCATAGCTCCTAGACCTCAACCTTCTTGTCTAGATCTCGATTCCATTTTCTTCCAGTGATGAGATGCATGGTCAATTCTACTTGGATCTTTGTCCGAGCCTACCAAACCCACGGAACCATTTATCTAGACCACCGCTGCCCCATTTCCACGTCCAATCTACTACAACACTATGTTCAGACCCTTGGCACTCTTCATTTGTCCTCGGCACCCTTGATCTGACACATGGAACCTCAGATTTGATCCTTGGTTTACCAGATCTAAAGCTTGGCACCTTTGTCTTAGCAATGTTAGGCCATACTGATCCTTAATCACCTTGCAGCCTTCTCTAACCCACACCAGGCTACTAATCTTTTCCTTGGCCTTCATCTCAAGGCCTCAGCCCTCCAAAATCTTCCCACTACAGATCTGTGGCCAACCTAACCAGCTTGCAGCTCTTCTCTCCCTTCTACGTATAGTCATGAGGAGTCTTGACCCCTTTCCAACTTCGTTAGAAGCCTTATGCTCTACCTGCAACAAGAAAACTAGGGCTTCGGCGCTTCTTCAATACTTAGCAGAAAACACAGCTAGGTCTCTAACCTCCACAATCTTGCCTTAGCAAACTTGGGTTGCTCCATTAGCTTTACACCTTCATTATAGTATGTAGCCTCGTGAATAGAACTTGGTCGTATTACGCTCAATTTAGAAGGGGTCCCAGGAGGGGTTCCAAAGGGACTACTACTAGATCAAGTGGCAACAATGGAACAAGGACCCACTATCATCTCAGTCAATTTCCCCTGCTCTTTACGGACTTTCTCCGATGGGAGGAGTCTCAGTATAGGGAAATCACTAGAATGATGAGGTCAATAATAATGCACAATGTGATTTCCAAAGCCCATTCAAAGGAGAGGCTCAAATAATAGGCTACTTGTTTTAGAAGCAAAAGAAGGGCTCCCCAAGAAAGGCTTAAGGGAAGGATGACTCCAGGTTTAGGAATATTCAGAAATAATGAATGCCTAAGGTCAAAACTTCCAAAATCCCTCACTTGTGATTGATGTGTTTATACTAGGGTTCAAAGTGAAGCAATGATGGCTCATTCAATGGAATGATTCAATTAAAGTGTGAGAGAAGTTAGGGAGACTTTCCATGAGAAACGCCTCGAGAGAAATACTATAAGAGACCAAGGGTTGAGAGATATACCGTGGTAAAGGCTCATCCAGTGATCACTTATAGTTAAGAGAAAAGGTTTTGAATGATGAACTACAAAGTGAAAACCTTCAAAAAATCCCCAAGTCAAAGAAGCGTCGAGGGTTCCCTCATGGTGTGATAGCTAGGGCATCAATTTATTTGAAATTCCACCCTCGAAATTCATTCAAAACTGAAGGATGCCTAGAGGAGACATAAATGAAGAAACTTGTCTCGACGGAATCCTAAAATCCCTTCTCCCTAAAATTTTGCACCAAGCCCTAGAAAAATCTCCTTATCCTTAGGGGACGAAGAAAAGAGGAACAAAAGAGGTGAAGGAATGATATTTCGTTAAGTTAATGTGATCACCAAGGATCTAGGACCAGTGCCTAGTCTATTGGGAGAACGAAATCAAGAATGAGATTGATTTAGGGCTTTCTTCTATCAAGGAGCCTAATTGCAGCTTCGTGTGCCCTCATGAAGCAGCTACCTAGCTACAACAAGGATTTACACTTCGACTTCTCAAATAATGGAGTTTTAGGGTTAGGTTTTCAAAGACAACCCCTAGGAACATTCGATTTATCCTACCTAATGAATAATGCATGCAATGGATCAAGACTACAAGAGTGATTCAATATTTTCGCATAATTTATAGCACAAGCAGCATGATGATGTAGTATTCCATGCATTAAACATATAATGAAAAATTCGCAAAAAGAGAAACTTACATGGCAAAAAAAACTATATCCATCCATCATGTTTGCAAGAGAGAAGCTCCAAAATAGAATAGCATTAACCCAAACATCAAAATACATTAAAGAATCTCCAATTCGTCCTTCAATAACTATAGCGAAATTCCAAAAGAAACAATGATCCAAATCCAAGTGATGATGAGTTACAAATGAGGCCTCACTTGTATTTATATGAGTCTCTAATAGTTCAATGGGTCTAATTAGCCTAACAAACCCCTAAAAGTGTCTCTAATGTGCAAAATAACACCCTAATTGGTGACAAGACCACCAAATAGCTCCATAACATGAAAAATAAGCCTCTCAGGAGGGCCCAAATGATAATACAATAGCTAGGAGGGTCGTCGGAAGGCCTAGTGAAGTCCAACATGTACCAAAATAATGGAAGGGCTCCAAAAATTGTGATGAAGAAGGTGGCCCCTTAATCTCCAAGCAAATGACTTGTGGTGCTCCCAAGTGGTTGTGGGGCACAAAAGCATCCTCATGGGTCTCCAAGTGGATCGAACAATCTTGTATCCCATCTATAAGCTGGAACAATGATGCAATTCCTCCCTTTGTCTCCCATGGTGAGACACACCCTCATCTGGGCCCTGGAACAACTTCCAAGTGTGTGGTGCAAGTGTGTAGCCAACAAGGCAACGTGGTTCAAGTAAATCATCATTGTCAAATAAATGGAATACGAGCGAGCATTGAGTAGAGTTGAAGGATCCCATGACGTGGCTATCTTCTATCTGCTCTTTGCTATAGTGGAGGCCTATGGCTCTATACACTCACCCTACAAATGCCAATATAACCCTCTGGAGGACTTGGACCCCATATAGGGAGACCAAACCCCAAGACGGAGACCCACCTGCAATCATGTATAAGATCTAATGCGTCTCCTCACCTTTCAGTACAACAAATCATCAGTGCAATTGAGTAAATGAGCTTACAAGTCATGGAACCAAATGGACACTTCACAATGGCATGCCCTTCCATAATGGGCTCTAGAATATACAAGTGTCTCCAAGTTCAAGGAGGAGGTTAATCAAGGACCCTATTAAGTGGTTTCAACCTCTAAGGGAGTGATAGGTCCATGGTACATCCCTTAAGTGGCAGGTGTCACATGATATAATGATGGAATGGAGTGAGACATCAAGGGAAGGCTCCAAGCCATATGACACAGTACAAGGGTAGCCATGATGAGGGAAGCCAACACTTGGGTGTATGAATGTAGGAGAGAGCAATCATGGTACATGAGTTACCCCGGCTTTTGTTTTTCCACCCTTCTTCATATGCCTTTTGCCTTTTATTGATTTTTCTTATATAACTACTTGGGGCTCCGGGGGATGAGAGCATAATGTGAATGATGTAGGAGTGAATACCCCCTTAAGGTTGGGCAGTTCATCGCCCACCAGGGTTTGGGACAATCATGGGTTCCTTAATGATGCAGGAGGCTCATATAGGGGCCCTAGGAACCAAGGTGATGGCCATAATGATAGAGGGTAGAGCTCATGTTGGCTTTTGCCCACATGCTAAATTTGTATGTCCTGACCATCTTTTGCATCTTATGGTACATTTCCTATTGAGAATTGCCAAATTATGTTTTTTACTTTTTTTTAGTTGCATCAACCTCCAGGGCATCGTTCCAAGACCAATCCAAAGTGTGGACAAGGGGAGAGGGAGGCTAAGTCCTTGTGGACCCAATGGACAAATGTGGACCCAGATGGGAAATATGGTGAAAGGGGTTATAATGAGGAGAGGGGAGTGATGTATTTGATGTCGGGAAACAGGCCCATGCAACCAAAATCGGGACTTCCCATGTAGTGATTCCTAAAACTAGTAGCCAATAAAGGAGATCTCGTGGGACTAGGATACAAGGTTAACCAACAAGTTGGATAGAGGGGACAAAAGTACAAACCAAGCCCACTCTTTCTATAAAACCCACCACTAATCCATACCGAAAAGTGTCCATGATAAGTAAACAAAATTACCCAACTACACAATGAAAAGCCATACCTTCAGGGTTGGAAAGCCCACCTTCAAACACACGATCATGACAGATGGGCAAGGGAGCATATGGCTGGCTTAGGTGGTGGAGATAGTAGAACATCGAGCTATCTGGTGGCTGCAAGGGGTTGTTGGCTGCTAGTCAAGGATCATCTAGGAGGAAAATTTTCTCCTATGGATACTACCCACAAGTCGTGGGTAACAAGCCCTCCTATGGCATGCTTAGCACAAGAGGGCTACATCTCTCTTGCACTCAATGTGTCTTTTGAACCTCACCTTAGGCTCCATATATACTTTTCCTTGGGTCACTTAGGAAACCTTCTAGATCTAGGGTTTTAGCCTTTTTAACCCTTAGAACAATCAATTATTTTTTCTTCTGGTCTAGAACACATTGCTTGGGTCCAAAAACCCTCTTTTGGGTAAATCGCCCAAGAAACAAATTATTGGTAGGTTGTCTGCTCTCATAAATAACTTTTGAGCTACCCAAAATCTAACATTGGCTCGAGTCTTCACTAAGGTATCGCTTGCTCTTTTTGCCAATGAGAAGTCATGGGTAGAGCTACAAGGATCTCATAGGGAGCATGAGGTTGATACCCATAGCGAAACTTAAATGGCGAGCATCCTATAGAGACATGGTGAGCTCTATTATAGATATGTTGCAATACATTAAGATAAGTGTGCCACTATTAATTATGTTGGTGAGAGATGTAGAGACAATGAAGGAGAGATTTACCTCAATTTGACCATTAGTTTGAAGATGAAAGGATGTAGAGAACCTCAACTAACAACCTAAATGCTTCCAAAGCATTTTGAAAAAGACTAAGAAATCGGGGGTCATGATCATAAATGATAATGAGTGGTAACTCAAATTGGCCGATAAACAACTCAACAACTTTGGAAACATTTATAGTTTTATTGCAAGGTATAAAGCTAAGTTGCCAAAAATGTCAAAACACATACAAATTTCCAAAAGGGAATGCCTAGAAATGTGACCCCAAAAAATTGGTTATGTGGGGGAAATGCAATATATAAAATAATATAGATAAATAGTTTTTCTTAAATAACACATTCTCTTGCAAGAAAATAAGAATGATACACATAAATGACAATTTAGGAGAACCATGTCTATATTAACTCTCATAGATGACTAAATGATGCAAAATCCCATAGCTTGGTGGCCTTGACTCACCCCAATCCCATACCTTTGTACATGATAAATCATAAAATTTAGTGTTAACACTACAATCATGCCAACCCTAAAATCCTAAAAATTGCTAAGTCTGTTCAATGTTGAATTATGAAAGAGATATGAAATTCTACTTTCTCCACATGAAGTCCAATCAAGTTGGAATCACTCTCAAACATCCTAAAACCATCAATGGTAATGTTAAAATATTTAAGAAAAAGTAGACATTCTCCCTTATCATCCCTTTTCTATCCTCCGTTGTCTTACTTTTTCTATCATTTACTTTAAGAATTTATTATTACCATTGATTAGCAAGGTGAAAAACTCCTCAAAACTTAGTCCCCAATCTCTATTTTGTCTTAAAGCACCATTGACATGAACAGAGCAAGATTTTCCTATGGGTGTTGTTACCGCTCAATCTAGCAAGGGCCCTAGGAGGGGTTCCTTAGGGACAAATACTAGACCAAATGGCAACAACGGGACAAGGACCCATTGTCACCTTAATCGATGTCCCCTGCTCTTTACGAACTTTCACTGATGGGAGGAGTGCCAATCGACCATAGATCTAGGTGTGTCTCTTATTGATCAAAAGAATTTTTCTATTGAAAAGGTTGTTGGGTTTTCCCCTTAGTGGGTCTTCCCAAGGTAAATCTTGTCTTCTCTTTGCGCATTGTTCTACTGTTCTTGTATGGTTGAATTTCTGAAGTATAATTGTTGAATTATATATTGGAATAATTTAAAAGAAAATCTACACCAAAAGCAATTATCAGTGTTTTAGAAATATTGTGCTAGTTTATATTGCACTTAGAAAATCAACATGGAATTAGAATTTTGGTGAAGGAAGGAACATTGAGATCACCTTTGAAGAAACCCTAATTTGAAATCACCATTATTGAAGTCCTTGTTTCACATCCATGGCTTCCTTTATAAAATCTAAGAATAACTTAGAACGAGCCTCAAACTTCAAAGCTTGGAATATTCTTGCAAATAAAAAGTATTGGATATTGTGACAAGGAAAGTTGTGAAGCTAGCAGACACTACAGGAAAGGAGAAATTTAAAGAAGACAATCTCAATGCCATGAGCATTATCGTGGACTCCATTAGAGATCATCTAATCCCTTATATTACAAAGATGGATACTTCAAAGAAGATGTATGATGCCTTAACAAATCTATTCACTATCAAGAAAGTGGGACAAGTCATAAGCCTGAAGAATGAACTTTGTGATGTGACGATGACAAGTGATGACATCGTAGATTCATATTTTGTAAGGATTTCTCAAATAAAGGATCAAATTTCAGCAGTTGGGGAATGTATTCCTAAGAGTGAACTTGTGACTATAGCTCTCAATAGTCTACCTATATCATGGGAGGCATTTGTAGCAGGTATAAGCGGTAGGAAGGAAACTCCCTCATTTAAAGAATTGTGGGCCTATTGTGCTCACGAAGAATCAAGGATCATGTCAAGATATAGGAAATAAGGAGCTACTCAAGCATTTGCAGCCCGCTTCAAGAAAAGTAGAGGAAAGAAGAAGGGTAGCTTTCAAGGCAAAGGATCAGAAAAAGACGGACATGTCTAGAATTCAATGTTATGGTTGTCAGAAATATGGACATTTCAAGAAGGATTGTCCTTAATTGGCTAACAACAAAAAGAGAAAAGGAAAACAACATGTTCCCATAGTTGATGTTGAAGATGAACACCCAAAGAAGCCCAACGGTGACAAAGACTTCCTTTACTTCTCTTCTCTAAAAAGTTCTATTGCAGATGATGATGGCATTTGGCTAGTAAATAGTGGTGCATCAAGACATATGACCAGAAATCATGGAAATATTACCAGCATGATGGAAAAGAGGTTGTCTTAAAGGGTAAAACTTGGAGACAATCACAACTATGTAGTCAAAGGAGTTGGAAAGGTATCCATTGAGCTGGAATCTGGTAACAATATGCATCTTAGCAATGTTCTATATGTACCAGGTTTGAAAAAGAATCTTGTCTCTATTTCATGTTTAAAAGACAAAGGAGATAGAGTAGCTTTTATGGATGGCAAAGTATTTGTATGGTCCAAGGGCTCTAGTATAGAAGATGTTAGCGCTATTGGGATTTGCGAAGGAAGATTGTATAGACTCATGAGTCAACTAGCGCAAGCCCTAGTACATGATGAAATCAATCCAAGTGAGTTATGGCATAGATGGTATGGACATCTTCATTATATAGCATTACCTTAATTGAATCAGATAATCTCAAGTGTCCCAAAATTGTAAATAGATCATGAAGGTGTTTGTAAAGCCTGTGCACTTGGAAAGGATATTAAGAAACCATTTCCAAGTAGTGACATTATATCTAAGTAAGCTTTAGATTTGATTCACTCTGATGTATGTGGTCTCATGTCTGTGAGATCGCTTGGGGATTCACTGTACTATGTGACATTTATTGATAACTTCTCTCGTGAAGACCAAGGATGAGGTCTTCACAAAGTTTCAAGAATTCAAAGTTGAAGTAAAGAACTTGACAAGCAAGAAAAATAAGATCTTGAGACTTGAAAATGGAGGAGAATACACCTCGAAAGAACTTGTGGCTTTTTGTAAGTTGGTTGGGATTAAGAGGGAGTTGATTGTCCCTTATAATCCACAACATAATGGTGTAGCAGAACGTAAGAACAGGTCCATTGAAGAATCCGTCAAGGCCATGATGCATGATCTAGATTTGTCAATGTTCTTATGAGGAGAAACATCACTGAAATTTGTATAAATCCAAAATAGAAGTCCTCATCGAATTCTGGAAGATATGACTCCTAAAGAAGCATTCTCTAGAAGGAAGCCAGAGGTTGGACATATGAGAATCTTTGGTTGTCCTATCTACATCCATGTTCCTAAGGGTACAAGGAACATGCTTGATCCTTCATGACTAACCTAATTATGTAGCTCTCAGACTAACCTAATTGATGCAGAGCCTTCCACTTATGGAGAAGCAGCTAGCCAACAAGCGTGGAAGGAGGCCATGAATGAAGAATATCAATCTATCTATCAGGTACAGACCTTACTCAACCCTTCATGGTGAGTAATCAAGTCTCCTCACCGATAGGTACTCATTCACCCCTGCCTAGTGAGCACTCTAGGCCTCTCAAACCATTCTCCCCATTGGGAAAATGTCCATCCATGTTGGTATCAAATCAGCACTCCCTCTCAACAAAAGTGGTAATCTCCACAAACCCCAACCTGTCTCTGAAGTAAATGAACTTCTCTTTGGGAAACAACGTCCTCGGAACATCAGTTGTCTATTCATAGGTGGAGATGTACTCAAGCCTTATTGCTCTCCTCTGTACCATGTCACGAATTTAGTGGTACTTGATCTCAATATGCTTCGACCTGTCATGGAATACAGAATTCTTTGAAAGCTTCACATAACTTTGATTATCATAGTGTATCACGATCGGTTCCAGCTCTTGGTCGAACGATCCTGCAAACAACTTTCGAAGCCATACTACTTTTGTACATGCTTCATTGACTGCAATATATTTTTCTTTTGAAATGTTGGGTGCAACAAATTTTTGCTTCTTCTCATCCAATATATCATGGTGGAGCACAAACTAAAGCACACCTCTGAAGTTCTCTTCATGTCATCAACACTTTCTTCCCAATCAACATCTATATATACCTGAAGTTTAACATCCTTGTTTGCAACATATCTCAAAATGTGCTTTGCTACAATCCAATGCTCATGTCTCGGTTATACCTAGAACTAGCTCAATGTGTTTACAACAACGCAAATGTTAGGCCTAGTGTTAACCAAATACATCAATGAGCCAATCAATCGTCGGTACATATATGGAACTACCAAACTGGATTCGATGCCTCTTAGCTTCTTCAAGTTAGTCACCATGGGAGTAGCCACGGATTTATAGACCATCATGCCAAATTTCTGAAGGATCTCAATAACATGCTTTCCTTGACCAAGCAAGACTTTGCCAGGTTTCTTCCATACCTGTAGTCCTAAGTAATAATGCATCGAACCAAGGTCCTTCGTGTCAAATTCAAAAACCAACTGCTTTTTACATTGAATGATGAGAGGCTTAGCACCTGTTAGAAACAAATCATCAACATATAGCAATAGGATCACAGGTGCAACCTTCACAACTCTAAAATAGAGATTAGGATCGGCCTCGCTTTTGGTAAATCCTAGTCTCATCAAATAGCTATCAATTCAAGCATACCAAGCTCTTGGAGCTTGCTTGAGTCCATACAAGGCCTTCCTTAACCTGCAAACATGAAATTCCTTTTCATGCACTTCAAAAGATTGAGGCTGCTCTATGTATACCTCTTCCTCAACCACACAATTGAGGAAAGTAGTCTTTACATCGATCTTATGTAAATTCCATCCCAACGAAGCAGCAAAGCAAATAATAGATCTAATGGTGTAACTAGCAACTGGAGCAAAGGTTTCATCATAAACTTCTCCCTCTTTCTAGGAGAAACCTCTAGCCACGAATCACACCTTGTATTTGTCAATACGTTCATCTGCAGCATGCTTAATCTTGTATATCCACTTGGAAGTCACCACTGACTTCCCATCCAGCCTTGGTACAATCTCCCAGACATTATTCTTCATGATGGATTGGTATTCTTCATTCATGGCCTCTTTCCATACTTGTTGGCTAGTTGCTTCTTCATAAGTGGAAGGTTCTGCAGCAATAACGCTAATCATAAGAGTTGCATAGCTAGAAAACCTCTTAGGTTTCTTAATATCTCTAGATGTGTCATCAAGAGCTACATGTCCTTCAGCTTCTTCCAATGTAGATCTAAGCAATGTTGGTCTCTTTCTGATCTCTGGGACAACAACCGGTTCCACTGGATGACAAGGCCCTTTTGGCTCTTCATGACATTCTGTAGAACTTGAATGCTCTTCCTTTGAAGCATCCTACTATACTTCATCATAGGAATCCATGGAGACTTCCTTAGACTTCCAATATGCCACTTTCTCATCAAAGGTGACATCTCGGCTAACCTCAATCCATCGTTGTTCTGAAATGTGCATCCAATAGTCCTTTGATGGTTCACTACAACCAACAAATATGCCTTTATTTCCTAAAGGTTCTAGCTTGTTCCTTTTATTCTTAGGAACATGAATGTAGGCAAGGCAACCAAAGATTATCATATGTCCAACCTTTGGCTTTCGTCTAGAGAACGCTTCTCAAAGAGTCATATCTTCCAGAATTCGATGAGGACTTCTATTTTGAATATATGCAGTTGTCAATGATGCTTCTCTTCATAAGAACATCGGTAAATCCTGATCATGCATCATTGACTTGACTGAGTCTTCAATGGACTTGTTTTTTTGTTCATTAATTTTAGGTATGTTCTATGCTTAGAGCAATTTATTTCAATTTTGACAGTTAGCTCAATATATTTTCCAGATTAGCAATCACATCAGCATCATAGTAAATTGTAGATAGAAGATCAACATAAATCGCAGAAGACAAGCCAAGACAAGAGGACACAAGATGTGGCGGGAGCCAGGGACCAACCCCAATGTGGGGAAACCCTTGATCAGCAGAGAGAGAGAGATAGTACATTTACAACAAAAGTCAACACTTTGACTTATCTAAATAAGAGCATAGATCGTCTCTAAGAAGATGATACATGAGATGGCTGAACTCAGTTGAAGACATGCTGCTTCAACTGATTCTCTAAGGTGACTCCTTCACCTATCATTGTGTTGCATCTCGTCGTCATGTTGCACCTCACAGTGCTACACCATGCTGCACCCATCATCACTATGCTGGACCTCATGACCATGTTGCACACATCATACTATTGCACCTTCTGTTGTCACTACTGTCCCATGTGCCATTGTTGCACCACGCTACCACAGTTGTTCCATGTGCCATTGTTGTTGTCCCACTGTTAGTGACATTGCCATTCCATGTTTGGCATAGTGTTGTCCTATTTGCTATGCTCCAACAAACATCATAGCCTTGTTGTCCCATTAGCTTGTTGCACCAAGCACCATTGCCTAGCTGTCCCATTTACCATCAGGGAAAATTTTAAGAACCCCCCCTAAATTTATAGATATAATAAATGGGCGAATCTCCATGGTATATAGGAAAAATGGAAGGTGAATTTATCAATAATATAATATGTATATATAATTTTTTGGCGAATCTCTCACCAGGCATGGCGAATATTTTACTCAATTATAAAATCTTGTAAGGCATTGGTGATTCTTTCACTAAATAATAAAACTTTGTAAAGTCCTAGTGAATCTTAGCATTGTGAACTCTTAGAGATTTTTTTGAAAAAGTATAAAACCATATATGACAAGAGCCACATGGTGGCAATATCACTGCTTTTTTTTCACATTTCCACGACATGGAACTTGTTTATAAAATTATAAAAAAGCCAACCAAGTCCCTTATAATATGCAGGTAAGCTTATAACAGAGTTTGATACCTCTACTATGCTTGTCTTCATTCAAGTGTCATAGCTGCTATACTTAACACTGTGAATCACAACTCTCTCAGAACTCAACTCTATAGTGTAATTAAAACCTTTGGAAATTGAATTTGACAACTCTATAAAAAGGATTAGTGAAATAGAAACTTTTGTTAATGAGCCCACTAACTATCACTGCTAAAGAATCAATCTAGACTATGAAGTCTTCCATCTTGATCACAATCGTGCTCACGATCAAGGGAGTGCGACCACCTGGCCTGACATAATGGCCATCGTAGCTTCCAATAATCAGCAACCACCTTGCAAGGACATCCTAGCTCATGTCTCATGAATTTTATTCATCAATCTTTACTTATATAAATCTTATAAAGATAATATTAGAATCCTCTCTAGATTCACTATTAATACAAGGGTAAAGGAAATTTTCTAGTTCAAGGCACTAGCCAATAACGACTTTGGTATTTGTGACCCCTTTGTGGGGATGCACCTACCCTGCCCCGTTGGGTTTCTTCCTTGTAACATAGTTCAATGATCACAAGACTTTGCAATATCCCTACTCCATTAGACACAATTTATATGCTATACATAGTGAATGGAAAAGAAGCATTATAAAACACACAATTTCACAGAAGGAAGAAAAATCTTAGCCAGTTCAATATCAAAATCTTAACCACTGATTAATAAAGAATAACAAGTAGTGTAATGAATTGTTCCGATTTATTTATTTACAAGCTATAAATAATGTAGAGGAATGGAAAATATTACTTAGGCAACCCTTCAATATTTTCTACTAATATGTCTATGAATGTACATATGAAATTAAGAGCATTGTTGAATACAAAGTTTCCTTTTCTCTTGCCTCCATTTTGACAAATCAGTGTGAAATCAGTGTCACTTTGAATCTCCTTTACTGTGTGGATGTTTTGACAAATCAATGTGAAATCAAAGTCACTTTGAATTTCCTTTCCTACGAGGGATCACATCCACAGTTGATTAGTAAAAGATAATCTACTATATATTATGTTCAAGAAACTGACTGTAATCTACAGTGGAAACGAGACCTGAATTCTTATTCTGAATTTGAATATCTCAAGACAACATAAGAGATAAAAATGCATATGGCCTTAGTAGCTAGAAAACAATCACTCCGTCATTACAAGACCACCTAGATTTCGACACTTAATCTAAATAATGGCACTAGTTGCAGTGCTTATTTGCATTAACAC
>APFE031753515.1:176632-209132 GCA_000404065.3 Pinus taeda
CCCCCCTCGACAAGACCGTTGTAAAACTATTTTTTACATAATGGAAAATTATTATATGACATGGTTTTCAAAACCATGGATGGATTTATAGAGCAATATTTTAGGATTTGGTTTATGAAATTCATAACAAAAGGAACAAAAAAACAAGACATGGATCTATATTGAAGACATGGCTTTTCAAAACTACAGGAAAGAATTAATTTTATGGAAATATGGAAATATAATTTTATATATTTTTGGGAAATATTTTTATCAATATATCTTATTCCCAAAAAATTAAAATTAATATTTTTAGAACTAAAGAGTGACAAAAAACCAGTGATTTCCAGATCATTTTCATATTTCTTGACAATGATTATGTGCTTAAAGGATAATTAAGATAATTAAATTATCAAATTAGTTTATCAAATGACAAGGGATTAATCAATTTTATAAAAAGGTATCATCCAACCAAATTATGTGCATATTAACTAAGATTTAGGTTGAAGCTTCAATAACGTCCAAATTTTGAGGCTAGATATCAATAGGCATAAGATTAAGGAAGATTTGTGGCAAAAATGAGCTACCAGTTTCAAGAATAAAGGCAATCAATCAATAATCAATTTGCCAATTTCTATATTTGGGTGAACAAAATCAGTAGTTAGAGTTTGTTAGCAGATTTCAAGGATGATCTTCATATTTTCAAGTAGTGAACCCAAAAATCAAAGGATTATTTCCAAAATTTGAGAAGACAATTTTCCAGCAGTTCCAAATTTCCTGTACCTCTTTAGACATTCTTTTTATTTTTAGTTTATTGTTTAGATTTTTATTTCAAAAGCTAGACACAGTTAGCTTAATTAATTATCTATATATAATTTGATTTTTATTGTAAAAGGGTGGGCTCTTGATGCCATAACCTTGAAATTTTTGTAAAGACTTTTATTACAAGAATTTAATTCAAATATTCTAGCTCTAGTTCATGACAGAATTTGTTTTTCCTTTGTATGTCTTTCTAGTGCCTTCATACCTTTTTGTGCATATCTTCATAGTAAAATAGGAGCTAAGAAAAATCTAGGTTAGAGTATTGACCTTCATGAAAACCTACTGTGAAGTTATTATCATTAGAGAGATTAACTTGTTAAACTAGTTTTTTGAAATAAGATCCTCTACATCTTTAATTGTCACCTTATTCCATCTCTTAAATGTATATTTGTTTGGATGTAGAAGTCTTCTACACACATCTACATATTCAATTAATTAAGTATTTATTATGAATATTTAATTACCTGATTTCTCTTATTTTCCTCCACCAAAGTCTTTGAGTTATGTTTTTTATTGGAATTAGATGTTGCCATTTTGATTAGGTTTTAGCAAGATAGAACTTTGTTTCTAAGCATAGATTGGATAATCATCAACAAAAACCTATAAAAAACCATAGATCTGGCCATTGTGCTTCAAAGGTTGTTGTCCATTGACACTGAACAACATTAAAAAAGACCTTGTAACACTCGAGGGAGGCCCCTCTGGTCAAGCGTAAGCTTGAACCTAAAGTTTGTTCGAGTTGGTTTCTTGGTACAATTTTGTAGCCAAGAAGTACCTTTGAGAAAAAAATACAATGTTTTGCATCGTTATCGAGGAGGAAAGTAACGAATAGATCTATCCCTGTAGAACAATAATTGACTAGATATACCTTTTTTTGGTGAACAAAGAGTAGACATTTCAAATTGGTTGTAATTCCTTCACTTGGCAGCTCCACTTTGTCTATATGGTGATTCCACTGGATTCCAAATTCTGCTATTTCAAAATGACAATTACATCTCTTGCTATGATGGTTTCATTTAGCATCATGTTTTTCTTTAGCATAAAAAATATTAGAAATCTACAAAGGATGCAATCTTCATAATTAAGTTGTAAGTATCCGTTATCTATGGTGTTGATGTTTAACATTGTAAATATTTTTCAATTTTTCAGCTGCATACAAGGGGATCTGTTGGTTATTCCACTCCTCACATGGTTACACTAGAAGTTTGACTACAACTAACAATGTAAATTTTTATTTTGGTAAAGTAGGAGTGTGTGCAATAGATAAGTGAGTTTGCAGTTTATGGATTAATGCAGTAGATCAACAGTTGTTTCAGTTTTTGTTTCAAGTTCGTAGTATGAAGTTTGGTTTGGCTGAGTGTAATGATTTGTAGGGGAATGAACAGAGTACATTTATTGTTGATTGACTTATTGACTCCATAGCCCAATGAATTAGGCATTGTTGTGCTCATTTCCACAATTTTCATTTTCAGATTTTAGTGTGAAATAGCCTTTGGATTAGTGTAGGAAGTATGGTTTTAGATTTTCATATTACAGGTTTATGAGCTAACTCCATGCCCAAAAGATTCAAGGCAGATGGTCTACTAGGTTCTCTACATCCCACAAGCGAAAGCAATCCCTAGATGGAGCTGATGTTGTAGTTCCCTTACACCAAAGAAGGCTACAAATTGTTTCGAATCATGATAATCAATTTTTTGGGAAGAAGGGTTCTTATACCAATTGCTAAGTTATTTTTTTAATATATATTTTAGTTCTTTAAATAAGTTTAATTTTATAAAAAATATGGTTTTATATGTTTTATAAAATACTTTATTTAAAAACATTAATTTATTATTAAAATTACAAATTTTATTTTCAAGGTCCTAATCTCCAAGACTATTTATCATCACATTTCATTATATGATGAAAATAAATCACACCTTGCAATCAAACCCTAGTCAACAACAACTCAACTCAAATTCAATGAGTCAAATAAAACCTATGACACCACCTTGCATTTCAAACATTGAAAAACCATTATATCCATTGCCTCGAGATGCGTGAAATGATAAATCAATGGTTTTCAAAGTCCATGAGTCAAATAAAACCTATGACCCCACCTTGCATTTTAAACATTGAAAAACCATTATATGACTTGTCTCGAGATGTATGAAATGTTAAACCAATGGTTTGTGTGGGGGTACCTATTTGATTTTTAACCTACCCCCATCCCCCCCTTCCAAAACAAAAAAAAAAAGTTGTTTCACATTTCACTATATGGATGTCAGCCTCTCATTGGTTGCAGACTTCCCCCTACAAAACCATTTACCAGTTATCCCTCGCACCCCACAAGGTCATTGTAAAACTATTTTTTACATTGATTTAAATTCATAAATGCTAGGTGGGAAGGTCTATGGGTATCCAAACAAATTTCTATATTATAAAGTATATATCAAGGGAAAATAATGGAGGGGCCATATTTACGATTATATTTATCTTAAATGAGCTTATGGGTGAAATATTGGAGGTAAGAGTAGACTAAGTAAAAAGGAGGATTATTTATGAAGTTTCATTATTCATAAGTAAACCAAAATTGGGAAAAATTAAATATGAAAACAATGAATGGTTTGGGTAAAAAAAATTAATTTCATTTATGAAATTCATAAACAAATAAATGTTACAATGAAGTATTAGAGGACATGGTTTTCAAAACCATGGATTATTTTATAGAGTAATATTTTTGGATTTGACTTATAAATATTCATAAGGAAAGGAACAACAAAACAAGACATGGATTTATATTGAAGACATGCTTTTTCAAAACCATGGGAAGGAATTATTTTTATGGAAATATGGAAATATAATTTTATATATTTTTGGGAAATATTTTTATTAAAATATCTTATTCCCCAAAACTTAAAATTAATATTTTTAAAACTAAACAGTGACAAAAATGTATTGACGCGTGTTTTTATCTCTGAATATTATGACCTAGGTCTTTCTAATGTTCTAAAGACTTGCGCAATTTTAGGTCAAAATTTGCAGATCTCTACACAAGTAAGATTCAGTATAGTCATGTACATATCTTCAAAAAAGAAAAATATTATTGTGAATTTTTAAAAATAGTGATTCACCCCCCCCCACCCCCGCCCCCCCTTCCCTAGTATTTTTCCCAACATTAACTGAGTTTTAGGGAGCAGCTTCAACAACTCCCACATTTTGAGGCAAAAGATCAAAATGCAGAAGATTAAGGAATATTTGTGACAAGAATGAGCAACCAGTTTCAAGAGTAAAGGCAATCAATGAGTGATCAATGAGCCAATTTCCATATTTGAGGGAACAGAATCAACACTTGGATATTGTTAGCATATTTCGAAGATCATCTTCAATTTTTCAAGGAGTGAACCTAGCAATCAAAGGATTATTTTTAGAATTTGAGGCAAAGGATTTTCCAGCAGTTCCAAATTTCCTGCAGCTTTCCAAAGATTAGTTTTATTTTTAGTTTATTGTTCAGATCTTTATTCCAAAAATTAGTACACAGTTATCTTAATGTAATGCTCTATATATTATTTGATTTTCATCATAAAAAGGTTGGATTTTGATGCGAAAACCTTGTGATTTTTGCAAATACTTTTATTAGAGGAATTTAATTAAAGTATTCTAGCTCCAGTTCATGACAGAATTTGTTTTGCCTCTGTATGTTTTTCTAGTGCTTTCATACATTATTTCGACATATGTTCAGAGTAACATAGGAATGAAAGCAAGGCTAGGCTAGAGTATTGACCTTCCTAACAGCCTACCGTGAAGTTATTATCATTAGAGAGATTAGCTTATTAAATCGTCTGTTTGAAATAAACTCCTCTACATCATTAATTGTTTCCTTCTATCATCTCTTAGATGTATATGTGCTTGGATCTAGATGTCTTCTTCACACATCTACATATTTGATTGAATATGTATTCAGTATGAATACCCAATTACCGTATTTCCCTTATTTTCCTCCATTAAACTCTTTAAGCCATGTTTTCTATCAGCATTAGATGTTAGCACTTTGATTATGTTTCAACAAGAGATGACTTTATTTCTGATCAGATATTGGATAATCATGAGCAACAACCTACAACAAATCATAGATCTGGCCATTGTGCTTCAAAGGCTATTGTCTAGTGATAGTGATCAACGTTAAAAGAGGCCTCGTAACACTTGAGAGAGCCCCCTCTGGTTCATGGGCCAACTTAAACCTAAAGTTTGGTCGAGTTGGTTTCTCGAGAGAGTTTAGCAGCCAAGAACTACCTTCAAGAAACAAATACAATAGTCGCATTGTGACAAATACTATCTCTTGGTCCAACATCACATTGTCACAATCGTGGTCAACCATGGTCCATCATCACATTGTGACAAATATTGTCTCAATATGGAGATCAACCATGGTCAACGATGGTCAACCATTGTCCATCATCACATTGTGACAAACATTGTCTTACTATGAAAATTAATTATGGTCAACCATATTCCAACTTCACATCGTGACAAATATTTATCTTAGGGTTTATAATATTTATCCTTTGGGTTTAATGTTGTTCCCTTGGGTTTATAATATTAATCCATAAGGTTTAATATTATTCCCTTTCGTTTATATTATCAATTCGTTGGGTTTTTAATCCCTTGGGTTTTTAATATTAATCCCTTGGGTTTAATATTATTTCCTTGGCTTTATAATACCTTTGGCTTTTAGTATATTCCATGGGTTTATAATATCACTCCATTGGGTTTCTTTGGTTCATATTCCTAGGGTATAATACTATTCATAGGGTTTATAATATTAATCCTAAGGTTTCATATAAATCCCTTGGGTCCACAGTCATAATCATCCATGGTCAATGATGGTACAATGTTACAATGTGCTAAATATTGTCTCTATACGAAAATCAACCACGGTCAACCATGGTCCAACATCACATTGTGACAAACATCATGTGAGTAATAAATCATGGTAAACCATGTTTATTTTAGGGTTTATAATATTTATCGTAGGGTTTTTATACCTTGGGTTTATAATATTTATCCCTTGGGTTTAATATTATTCGCTCGCAACGAGCCACTGTAGATATTGGAGATAGAGAGAGGCAGGCTCTGACATTTACGATTATATCAGGAGTGAAATCAATAGATGGTTTGCAAATTTCATCACCTCTTTCTTTTGAAGGTTATGAAAAAATGCAAGATAATATGAGAAAGGATTGGTTGGAAAGCGTGAATTGTCGTGATCATTATCCTATTGATTTGAATTGATGCAACTTTTGTCACTAGTCTCGGTGTGTTTTGGAAGAGACTAGCGTTTAATAATTGTGTTCTCGTGGACTGTTTAAAATTGAATTTCGTATCAACCACATTTAAATTGTTGTTTGAATTTTATTAAATATTTATTTCACAATTACTTCATTATTATTTATGAACTAGTTATTAATATAATTGTTGTTGTTGTTGTTGTTATTATTATTATTATTATTAGATATAATATTAATTATTATTTTTTTCTCAAACTGTCTACTACCTATTATTGATACAAATATTAACAGCAAGGCATGGCCTTGAAAGTTCTGCCCTGAATTTGGCATGTTACAAAAAGATCATGATTCTAGTACAGTGTGAACCTTCAGCAGTATTTTGGCTACACCTTCGACACGACACAGTGTTGTACAAAAACTAAGACGACACATTGACAGACATGACATAGTGCTGACCATAAATGACACATTGACAGACAGAGACCTGAGACAAGCAATAACTGCGAGAATCAAAACAGAGTCGAGCGCCTACTTCAGAAACTGCAGGGGTGAAAACCCTGGCTGGATCATTCATCCTCAGAGGTGTAAGGCTCCTCGACGACCCTGCACTCGAATTGAAGAGAGTCCTCCGAGTCAGAATGAGGAACCGCCGAGCCTGTAGGTTCACCACGTGCTGGCGCACTTGGACCGACAGGGACAGCTGGATTCATCAGCGAAGCACCTCCCATGACCTGGCGCTGATTGTCCACCGGATTCGCCATCCTCTGTTCTGCGAGTGCTTCAGGATGGGCTGCTCCCGTGCCCCTATTATCTTCACATTTTTCTATGGTGACAGAGACTATGAAAGTGGAGTTGGCAAGAGAACACGGGATGCGATAACGCATAGTGGGATGAGCAACATGCTCACAGTCAACCCTCCCAACTCTCCCACGACCCCTGCCACTTCCGCTTCTGGTGGCCGGGGAACTGCTCCGCCCAGGTTCCAACGTGTCCGAGGATCGCTGAGAGGCCGCGCGGCCACGGGAGCCACCACGTCTGCTCCCCATCCTGGGCCGTTCGCACGGCATTGCAATGTTCAAAGAATTGTCGAGAGAGTGAATGCGCGGATAAGAGTATCCTGAGCGAGGCGATAATAGAACATCAATTGAACCATAAGATCCTGGTACCTGAAAGAGACTGACGGGTCTAAGTTCGCTTGCAGAGAAGCTCAGAGAGACATACACCGCTGCAATCCATGAAGCTGCAGAGGAATGCAACAAAGTCGCGGGAGCAATTCGCTTATGGAGCGCCATAGCACAGTTAACCAGGCAACGGATGGAAGAAGTAAATGCCTCCATTAATAGGCTTGTGCAAGACCAGCTCGCCTGACCTGCCTCATAACTCGTGGCGTGTTGGGGCTGACACCTGCCCACGTGAAACGCCATCCGCATACCCTCCGAGTTGTCAAACACCCGCATCCGAGAATCAATATTCAAATTTTACTATTATTAAAAATTTAAAAATTAATTACCATTAAATTTATTTATTTTATTTTTATTTAAAAAAAAATTCATTATCGTATTCTTACACCTTACTCATTACTTCACAAAAAATTACCTTTATAGCTTGGTGCTCCCACTCATACTTACCAATCTTTAATTTTACTTTTATACTCAAATGTTAGTCACTTTTACTTTTATTAAAATATTAAAAAACAAAAAAAAAAAACAAAAAATTTACCATATATTAAAATAAAATTTTCAAATCTATTATTCCTTAACCTTTATTTACATTTTTTATATATACATATATTTCTTGCCACCTTACAATTATTTCACAAAAGATTACTTGTATAGCTTGATACTCCCCAATCATACTTACCCATCTTTAATTTTACCTTTATACTCAAATGTTAGTCACTTTTACTTTTAATTAAATATTAAATAAATAAAAACTTTTACAATATATTAAAAAAAAAATTAAGTCAATTATTCCTTACTTTATTCACACTATATATATATTATCAATTTGGCATTATTTTTAAATATTTTCTACCTAAGAAGCCTACACACTTTTAAATAATTTCTACCTAAGGTTGAATATTCACCTTTTTTGGCATTGCTAAGTTTTAGCATGAGACACATTAGTCTAGTTGCCCGAGAATCACTCTCGGGACTTGGGAAAGCCATTCTCACCATTTCCCATGTTTCGGGAGCTTTGGTAATTCAAGGAAATGTTACAAAAGCATTTGGAGCTTTTAATTATTCTTAAAATATAGATTTTTCTCACTTTAACTATATATATTTTTTTAAATTTTAGGATGCTCGACTTTTAATCTCTTTTTTTTTTTTCTTCTAGGATGCTCGACTTTTAATCTCTCTTTTATTTATTCTTTAATGTAATGTCGTTCAACGGTCACCAAATTCAAACGGTGCCATAGCATTCACAAAATAGTAATTACTATAATGGCATCGAGGTCAAATTCAAAAATTACAATAGAAATTATTGTACACACACATTTTATGAAGGATATGTTTGTGGATATGTTTCGTTTAACATTTAAGAACTGAGTCAGTCACACTAATGTGTATAGATGAACTCATAATTTTGGGAAATAATACTTTAGACTAGAAACCATTTATCTGATCAATTAGTCATACTCAGAGTGCTATATCTTTGAATTATTCGATCAATAGAACTATCTAGGGTCCGTAAGGTCCGAAAGAGTTTAAAAACCTAAGTTTTGATACCAGATGTAAGGTCAATTAATTTAAAGTGTAAAACAAAATATAACAATTTTTGAATTTATCAATTTGATGCTGAGTACTTACCTGGGTTCTTGTGGTTGAAGATGTCTTTGATTTGCTCCCTTTCCCGCTTCTATTACGAAAACAACCAAAACCTCCCCGCCGAACTGGGTAAAACCTAGGTACTCAGTTTCAAAATGCTTCCCAATTGATGCAATCTGATCCTCCGTGCCCAAAAACTTCAGTACAATCAAGGCTCAGTCCTTATTGTCTGTACTCTCTGTTAAAATTGCTCTCCTTCCTTTTCCCCCAAAATTTTTTGTCCCTCAAAACTTCATCTATGTTCCCTTTATATTTTTCCCTGAGGCTCTTCTCGAACTTTTAGTCGGTTGCATGACCACCTCTCCTTTGTGTTGCCTTCGTGAGGAAGCTAAGGAATTTATAATTGGATGCAATGATCTTTCTTTAAGATGACATGTTTTCATTACCTTTGGAACTTATACGTATTATATTACTCACCCTCCACAATATTAAAATTGTAGTAGGTCTTGATGAATTGGTTGAGTTAGGTAGGATAACATATTATATTGATTTTTTGTTTGCTTTATTTTTATTTTATATTTGTTTTTTGTATAACATGTATAATATCCTTTTAAATGTTCATTCCTTTCATTTATACTTGTCCCTTTTATTTATTCATATAATTTAATTTTGTATAGTATAGAGTATTAATATTTTGTTTTGAATAGGACTCGGGTGGACTCGGAGCTGGAGCGAGAGCGGAAGAACGGAAGACCAGGGTTGAGGGTTTATGCGTGCGATTTTCTCCATGGACGGTGGCCGAGGAGGGAGCTCCACTCCCTCCTTCAGAGAGGTAGTGCTTAACAAGTGCAAGACTCCCCCAGAACCAGGGAAAGGTAACAAGATTGAAGGAGGAAAAAATAGGGAAGAGGAAACAAAAAGTAGCAAGAAGAAGGAGAATGATGGTACAAAAGATAAGGAGGAAAATGACAAAAAACAAGGAACAAAAGACAGGAAACAAAAAGGATCATGCAAACCCAAAGCTGAAATCACTCCCAGAGTAATCTTAAATAATCAAGAGTTGCAGGCCCACAGGGAGCACATGCAGACTTATGCAATCATATGCAAATTCATGGGACTATGGCCCACCGAAAAGGCTTTACAAGCATGGATCAGATACAATTGGAAGCCTAAAGGAAGCATTGATCTTCATCTAGGATCCAAGGGTTTTTTCACTATGGTGTTTGCTAACATCGAGGACAAAGACAGAGTGTTTGAAGGTGGGCCCTACTTCTATGCAGCAGCAGAGCTCTACATGAGGCCGTGGAGGATGAACTTCATGCCGGAGCGGGAAACCTTTACCTCAGTCCCGGTTTGGGTAAGACTCTATTCGCTATCTCTAGATTGTTGGCAAATAGAATCACTAACAGCCATAGGCAATAAATTAGGGAGGTATGTCAAAACTTCTGAAGCCACGCGAAGGGGTAAGTATACCTCCTTTGCCAGGATTTGTGTAGAGATGGACCTATCTAGGGCACTTCTGGACGATGTCATACTGGAGGTTCATGATGAGGAATGGGTGCAGACTGTCGACTACGAGCATATTCCGTTTAGATGTCGAAAATGTCATGAACACGGACACCTTTTTAGAGACTGCCCTCTCAGCAAGGCAGAGAACAGAAGCAAACCTAACACAATGAAAGAAATAGATGGTTTCACAAGGTAGCTCACAGAGGAAAAAATGGCAAAAAAGGGCCAAATCAACACCCAAGAGAAGAACAAAAAGGGAGGCCGAATCAGTTCCATGTTCTTGAAGAGGAGGAAGATACAACAGTTGAAAATCAAGTAATGAAGGAGGGATATGATAAGCAAGAAAATGAAGAAGAACGGGATCAGGAACAGGTAAAGGAAAAACAGAAAGGGATCATGATGAGTGAATCAGAGATGGATATGGATCAGGAAATGACCTAGAGCGAGATGGAAATGGAAGACAATGAGTTACAAGAGATTCTTCACAGAGAAAACCTAGATCTAGAAGGGTTCTTGAGTAAGGGAACAACGGGTGGGGTAGAATCTCTACCACAAGAAGATTGCAATCGAATAAAGCAGTTATTCTTATGGAAAACACAGGCAAAGAGCTTGGTAGAAGATAACAACATTGAAAGACGGGGCAATCATGGAATGAAAGCAATAAAATCAACTCCAGGATTAGCTCCAAGAAACCCAGGGAAAAAAGGGGCAGAAAAAAGCAGAACGAGCTTTTAATGAAATGTGGAAAGCTCATGATAGACTCAGGTAAGATGAAATATCTAACCAGTTACTCCTTTGCCAATCTGTAATTATGAAGTTTACAACTTGGATCGTAAGAGGTCTAGGAAGCAAAAGAAAACAGAGATTGCTGAATAATAGAATGAAACAGGTAGCTCTGGATATAATTTTTGTTCAAGAAATGAAATTCTCTATTCAAAAGATAAGACAAATCCATAGTAGGTGGCTTAACAGATATGAGTTTATAGAAGTCAAAGCAGAAAATACAACAGGGGGGATCCTCATCCTCTGGAATCCCCAAAAAATAGGTATTATTGATGCGGAGGCATCAAGGAATTATTTATCAGTTGTTATACAGCCTGTAGGAGACAAGGACACATATCTTGTAACGAATGTTTATGGCCCTCAAAGGTTAGATGGCAAAATCAAGTTTATTGATTCCTTAGTGGACCTTAGGAGCAAATTCGCAGGGTTACCATGGGTTTTAGGAGGAGATTTCAACATGATCAGATCTCTCTCGGAGAAAAAAGGGGGTACAAGAGCGCTAAACAAAGATTCCTCATCTTTCCAATGTTTTTCAGAGAACATGAAGCTAGTGGACATTGAGACAAACAATGGTCTTTGCACATGGAACAACAAAAGAGGAGGGGATTCCCAGGTAGCTTCCAAGCTAGATAGATTCATGATCTCTAAAGAGCTCCTGCTTCTAGAAAAGGAAATAATAGCAGTTATTCTTCCTTTTGGAGGCTCAGATCACTCGTCGATTCAAATGGAGATCAAGGGCATTGGCACCCCAAGAAACAAACCATTCAGGTTTGAAAATATGTGGCTTTCACACCTAGACTTCGTCAACAACATTGGAAAATGGTGGGCTAAAGCCCTGTAGATTCAGGGATCATCTATGTTCCTACTACATAAAAGATTAAAACACATCAAGCAGAAGCTAAAGGAATGGAATCTGAAGGAATTTGGCAATATTTTCACAAGTAAAAAAATCGTGGAAATCAAAATCCTAGAGCTTAATCAAGCTTTGATCAAGAATGACTTTGACAAAGACAAAAATGATCAAGCAGAGAAATATCACCAAGAATGGGAAAGGCTGTGCAAACAAGAAGAAATTTTTTGGAAACAAAAATCTAGAGTTCTATGGCTAAAAGAAGGAGAATGCAATACTAAATTTTTCCACAGATCTACCATTGCGAATAGAACTCACAACACAATCTCTTCGATCAAGGACAAGAATGGCCAAATTCATTAAGCCCATGATGAGATAGAAGCAGTGTTAGTAAAGCATTTTCGGAACATTGCCAAGGAAAACTTTTCAGGAAGAGAACCTTTCATTAAGAATTTAATTAAACACATACCTAAATTGGTATCCAGAGAGGATAATTGTAATCTCAACAGACTAGTAACTGAAAAGGAGATTAGTGAGGTCCTCAAGGAAATGCAAAAAGGCAAGGCACCAGTCCCGGATGGTTTTAATGTGGATTTCTTCAAAGCCTACTGGAATATTGTTAAAAGGGATATTGTAGAGATAGTAGAAGACTCCCGGCGGAACAAGACCATTTTGAAAGCTCTCAATACTTCCTTTATTGCCCTTATTCCAAAACAAGATAATGCTCAAACACTAGAGAGATATAGGCCCATCGCCTTATGCAATGTTGTCTACAAAATAATCTCCAAGGTGGTGGCCAATGGACTCAAACCCCTGCTGCCCACGCTTATCTCTGGGGAACAAACAGTGTATGTAGAAGGAAGACAAATTCTGGATAACATAATTCAATCTCATGAGGTGGTTCACTTGTTAACTTGCAACAAGAGAGCGGGAATGATCATGCAACTGGATATAGCCAAAGCATATGACAAAGTGAATTGGATATGCATCAAAAAAGTGCTCACAGTGTTTGGTTTTGATCATAATTGGGTAAGATGGGTCATGGCCCTTGTAACTTCTACCAGCTTTTCAATTTTAGTGAATGGCTCTCCCTCTGAGTTTTTTCTCCCTTCTAGGGGTCTAAGACAGGGAGATCCGCTCTCTCCATTTCTCTTCATCCTCATGATGGAAGGGCTGGGGCAGTCCATCAAGCATGCAAGAGTAACGGGAAGAATTCAAGGACTCCAACTCATGGAGAATGGGCAAGTTCTGACTCATCAATAGTTTGTAGATGATACCATGTTATAGGGAATTCCTATAGTCAAAGAAGCACTGGCTTAGAAACAGATTTTGGATGACTTCGCAAAGGCCACAGGTATGGAAGTTAACCTTACCAAATCAAAAGTCTTTTTCTTTAACGCTCATATTGCCATCCAGAAAAATGTCTCCAGAATTTTAGGCTTTCAAAGAGAATCTCTTCCCTCTAAGTATTTGGGAGTTCCACTTACAGCTAAACCCCGACACAAGAGTATACGGGATCCATTAATAACTAAAATGCAAGACAAGGTCAGGAAATGGACAAACAGATCTTTAAATTTAGCTGGTAGACTGGTTCTTACTAAAGCAGTTCTCCAAGCTATCCCAATCTTCATGCTATCAGCCCTCCCAGCTCCAATAGGAGTCTTGCAGCAATTTCAGAATATTCAACAAGATTTTCTGTGGGGCAAAGAGGAAACAAGGAAAAAATGGGCTTTACTCTCTTGGGAAAAGATCTGCAAACCAAAGAACCAAAGAGGCCTGGGTTTGGACAACCTTGAGATTCTCAACAAGGCTCTCGGAGCCAAACTTTGGTGGAGGTGGGTTAAGGATCCTAATGCTCAATGGGCAAGCATCTGGAAGGAAAAATATGCCAATGCCTGGCCGGATTCTAACATCATACGTATGACAGATATGGTGAAAGGCTCCCCCATATGGAACAAGGCCTGGGAGAACAGGGAAGTGGTTCAAAAACGTAGTTGCTGGGAAATCAGAGAGGGAGATTTGGCACTTTTCTGGGAGGACAAATGGCAACAGGAACCAAATCTGTTGAAGGAAGAATTTTTAGGCCTCAAGCAAGAGATTGACAATCAAGGATTAGTAAAAGAGAAAGACTTTTGGGAGAACACCCATAATGCAGGAAAGTGCAGAATCTGGAAAACATTTGAGGGGCAGAGAGGATAGAACACTCAATAGTAAAGCAGAGTCCCTTAAGAGACTGCTGGATCATAGAATAATTTTAGTAATGGAAGGGCAGGACCATCTGAGATGGGGTAACAACAAAGAGCGTAACATTAATATCAAAGAAGCTAAAGGATTTCTCCTTGATCTGGAACCCCAAGCTCCTAATAAAACTTGGTAGAAGCTTTGGAAGCATAAAGGCTGGATGAAAATCAAACTTTTCATGTGGTTAGTTCACCACAGGAAAATTTTAACCTGGGACGACCTTAAAAAAAGGGGCATGCTGGGACCCTCCAAATGTCAACTCTGTGAGACCAAAGAGGAGACCATAGAGCATCTTCTCAACGGCTGTATTTTCACCGACAGGAATTGGGAATTTTTTACCAACATCTTCAAATAGTCTGATAGAGACAAAGAAAGTATTGCGAACACTCTAAATAACTAGAGGAATAATTTTTCAGAGAATGAAATTCTCAACTCTGTCTGGAATCTCCTGCCAATTTTCATTATATGGAATGTGTGGAAGGAAAGGACAAAAGAATATTCAAAGAGGTAAAGTTTGCCTCACTTAGCCTGGTGGAGCTGATCGTAAAGCAACTAAAGGAGACAATGGGCACCACAGTTAGAAATCTCCCCAATAATCCTCCCTTAGTAGAAGAGTTAAGAATCCTCTAGCTGTTAGACATGCAAGGGCTTATTCCTCAAGGTCTAGACAGGAAAGCAAGCATGAGAGATAAGGGGGAGGAATTCTGGCATCCTCCCCCCGAAGGTTTTTTAAAGTACAACATTGATGGAGCTTCCAAAGGTAACTCGGGGGATGTTGGTTTTGGGGGAGTTCTAAGGGATGATACAGGTAGTATAATCTCCCTCTTTCATGGTCACTTAGGAAAAGCCACTAACAACATGGTAGAACTAATGGCTTTGGAAGAATGCTTGGAATTTTTGATACAGAGCAATTGGAAAAATGTCATAAAAGAAGCAGATTCAGAGTTAGTCATAAACGCTGCCAAGAGAATCAGTAATGGAACAGGGCCGGAAAAGGTCACAAAACGCTGGAGGTTAACCAGAGTTCTTCAGAGAATTCAAGTGCATCTATAGGAACTTCGTACTCTCAGATTTATTCATGTGAGGAGAAAGGCCAACAAATTGGCTGACATTCTAGCCAATCAAGGTGTCAACTGCAAGGACAACGCAATCTTAAGGAGGTGGAATACAATGGTGCAGAATAACCTGAAAAAACTCTGCCTTAACCAGGAAGAGGAGGACAAAGAAGAGTACAGAAGCAAAATGACATAACCCAAATAGTAATGGTCAGCGGTCAAAGGGCTGCACCAAGCGGGACAAAAAGGTGCACAATTCAGGTTCTTCCCATGGTCCATGGTGATCGCCGTTGCCAGTTCTGTCATTGGAGGGTACGAATTTTGGTGGCTCATGTTTCCCGACGAAGGGGTTCCCCTTCTTTCCTCTTCCCATTCGGGAAACCAGGTTATAGCAGTTTACGGGTGATCGCACAGTTTTGGGATAGTAAGTGGTTTAGTTTTTTTGGAAGCGATTCCACTAGACTTTCGCCACGTGGCCAGGGCGGGGTTGGGATACCACCCTCCATCGCGAATTAAGTTACGAGCATGTTAGGTGGTGCAATTTTTAGGGAGGCCGTCCGATCTCTTGGTGATGTCTCTACCGTCAGATTTGTTGGTGCCTTTTCGATGGGGCCACGGGTCTTGTCAGGCTTTTCGCCCAAGTGATGGGGGTGTTTTTAAGCCTCAGTTTAGGCTTTTGTTTGTTTTGTGTCATCTGATAGTAGAGGAGGATTGTTCTAGCTGTCGGTTGTTTCGGGGTGACACTCTACTTTGGTCTCATGCCCTTGGTGACCCTGTCGCCTCCTAGCGTATAGGGTTTTGTATATTCTGTAAATTTTTTCACGATATAATGAAATAGAAGGAACTACTCTTGCTCAAGCAAAAAATATTTTGTTTTGAATAATATTCTATTGTTACCTATTATGATGACGACACACACAAAATACATATTTCAATATATTTTTGCGAGTTAGGTATTTATTTAGTATTTTCAACAATTACATCTTTTATCCTATGCTTGGAAATTCTTCATAATTTAATATGAATACTAGTGCAGTACATGTGACGCATGCATATGTAGCTATCATATGCATGCTAATAATCACATTTCATTTGTACTAGTAGTTGGGTCATTACATGGAGAGTGTGGCATACTTGGAGTTTTGGAGCAAGAAGGCAAAGGAAGAGTCAAAAAGTGCAAGAGGACATCGGGATCAACAACTACAACTGGATTTCTTTGTAGGTATCGAGTTACATGTATGGTTTCCTTGCTAGTTTTGGCATGCGTCGCACATGCATGTGGGTTCTTGGTTTTGATCTATCATTAGCATGGAGGATGGTCGGAATTGACAATGGATTTGCTTAGCCATTCCATTTCCTGGATAGCCATGGAGATTGTGGGTCTATTTCCTTGTTTTGTTTTGGTTGGTTGTCATGTTTCCTTAGCTTGGGTTGAGTTATTAGTTCCTGGAGCCTTGGTTGGACAAATGCTCTAGAGCCTTGTAACAACTTGTGTTGACTTACTAGTCCCATAGCCTTGGTTGGACAAATGCTCTGGAGCCCTTGGTGGGTTGAGTTACTAGTCCTGAAGCCTTGGTTGGACAAACGCTCTAGAGCCAAAAGACAGTTGTGTGTTGAGCTACTAGTCCTGGAGCCTTGGTTGGAAAAAACACTCTAGAGCCCTAGATGGATGGGATAGAGACCAATCTGATGATGATTTTGTGATGTTCAACGTGAGGTGGAATCATTGTTTGATGGGTTGAGGTGGATGGCCTCTAGAAGCCCTGGATGGTTTTAGATTTATGTGTTTTATGAGATCCCACATTCATGCTTGGAATATGGCACGGGGGTGAATGGTCGAAGAAAGATTTGGCTCAACCATTCTATGGTCAGGTGGAATGTGGAAGTCCCATCCCGAGTTTGGATTTTGCATCATTAATATGAGGTATATTTCTCCTTGTATTTCTGTGTGTATTATACTGGCTTATATGTGGATTATATGGTTATGATTTCATTGGTATTTTTGTTGCTATTGTGTTGATTATGTATATGCTTTATGATAGTAGCTACGTATGGCTCTCATCATGTTCTTACTTGTAAATGGATGGACAATGTATCTATGACCTAATGTATGTGTTGAAGCATCAATGCCTCATAGTGAATCTCAGATAAGTATGAGACCCCTATGCTTAAATACGTTATTTACACCTGTAGATTACATATCGTGATATGTTTGACGAAATGTCTATCATGGCTAATAGCGCTCTAGTGAAGGTCTTATTCAAGTAAGTGCATTAGTACTATTATTTCCATGTTATCTTATGGTTCTGAAGGTGTCATTCATTCCGGGCAGTGACCTAGGCTCTCAGCCCGAAAATGTGACTTAAATCATGTGGACGTTGGCACAAAACAAAACAAAAGAGTCCCTGGACACTGGCTTGCAGACCTGTGAGAGTGTTCAGAGGTCCCTAGATGCTAGCACGCCCATAGAATGAGAGCGTCCGGAGGTCAAGTGGTTGGTAGAAAGGTTGGGTCGAATCATATCATAGTGGCCTCTCATCACATGTTTACGCTGACTGCCGGGTTGCTTGGGTAGATGTGGGAGGAGGGTGTTACAAAGTGGTATTAGAGCATAATTCACCCCTCGGACTAGATGGTTTGTGTGTTGGTCATGCATTCATGTCGATTGCATATGTGTTCCTTATGCTTGTTGCATTTGCATGGTGCGGATCATGGGTGTAGTGATGTCACCATGTGAAGGTTGATGGTGTTGTTTTGGGATGTGTCGTCATGAGTGTATGGTAGTATATGTATATGTTTTGCATGTCGGTGTCTATACATTGTTATGCATGCATTGTCATGGCAAAGGTTGTTGTGCATGAGGTCATTGTATGCAATTAGGTCATCATTATGATATTGATATGTTATGATGTTAATGTGTTGGTTGAGATAGAGTAGGAGATGCAGATCATCAAAGTGAAGTTGTAGCATTGGACCTCGGGGCAAGAGCGCATCGTCATACAGGTTTGTATGTTTGGCATGCAAGTATGTAGGTTAAGGATTGTTATGTGCATTATGGTTATGTGTATGCCTTAATTCTATTGATGTTATGGTTACATATATGATAGATGCTAGTTGATTAGTGTAGTCATATGCACGTGTCAGATACTCATGAATGATAGTAACCTGTGGTTGTATGCATTTCTATTTTTGTTTAATGTTAGATAACTTAATGATTATGTTATATGTTGTTGATGAATATGTTATAGGTTAACTTGTTGTTGTTATATTATAGTTAGCTTGATGATTAGGTTATATGTTGTTGATGAATATGATATATAACTTGTTATAGTTATATGATAGTTTGCTTGATGATTAGGTTATATGTTGTTGATGAGCATGATATATGACTTGTTGTTGTTATATGCTAGTAACTTGATGATTAGAGTTATTACATTAAGATCTTGATGTTATATGTATCATAGTAAGTTGGATTGGTCTATGCGAATGGTTAGGGTGATGACATTCAGGTATGAGTTAATATGTTGTGATATTATGTCATACTAATCTAGATTGATTGTGCAGATGTGATTATTATTTATGAATGATAAACGTTTATGAGCTTATGATGTGGACATGTTAGCTAGTGACTTTTATGGATATCATGACCTTATTTATGTTTTAGTTGTTATGTTGTAAAGCTATATCTTGCTAATCTAGATTGATTGTGCAGACAAGATAGCCTCCCCTGAGATACATTAAGGTATGAGTTTTCTTATGTCGTATATTTGGTGTTTGAGTGTTTGGTGTTTATTATGTCATCTAGTTGATTTATTTAATATGGTATGTTTGCAAGTTGGTTGAATATTTGATGAATTGCATAATATGAGTATGTGTTCCAATGACCTTGTTTTAAGATGATTGTACTAATACATATGTGTTGACACAGTTGATATGTACTTGAGTGTAGTAGATGATAGTTGTAGCATTATGTCTAATAACTATGAGTTGACTATGGATTATGACATGATTGTTAGTCTTGGTAAGGGTTGTTTTCAAATTGATAGATATGATTGTCTTGATATTTGTAACATGTGTGAAAAGTTGCAGGAAACATGCTTGGTATTAGCATGACAAGGTAATAGTTGATGTGTTTATATAACTAACAATTGGGTGATGTGACAATACATAGTAAGACTCAGTTGCAACAAGGTAAAGGTAAAAGAAAGGAATGGCGCAAGAATTCCTTTGGCTACGTTTGGAAACCCTAGTTCCAAACATATGAGTGTTTTGCATACATCAAGTCTTCTTAACCTTGACCTTGTCTAACATGATGTGGATATATGTTATATTCATGGACATGTATTTGACAGGTATAAAAACTGGTGTCTAGTTATAGCTAGATCTTTCAAGGGAATTGGAGTCCCTTGAGACATGGCACATATGTGTTTAGTTACAAGGCAACGTTCTTCACACACCAAGATAAGGTAATTGGTATGTTGTTATGTTTATTTATGCACTAACAACTATGCGTTCATGGAAATACGATGCAGGGGATTGCATGGCAAAGAGACTGCCACAAAATCTTGAAGAAGGCTCAGGTTGAGATTTCATTTGGAAGCACTGGGAACCATGGGGATTGAGTCATCGTGTATGTTGTTAGTCTCATGCTTTTGGTATTTTGTGATTTGCTTTGAGGGTGGAGGTGTGAGCTTCTGGATTCCCTTGTTGCGGATGCAGGCATCGTATCCTTTTATTTGTTTTATGAGAAAATGTGAATATGTGTATATCATTGTAAATACTGTATCGAGCCAGATTTATAAAGCTCCATATACAATATGATTATTTGTTGGGTGAAGCAAATGGGTATGTGTGTCTATCTGGTCATTATTGTAAATACCGTAATGAGTTGTGTTATAAATCTCCATGGGCAGTATGTTTTGTTTTCAGCAGTCTTATTGGTTATAGGTGTCATTGAACACTAAGGATGGTGTTCCGCCAAGGGGTAGGGCTCTGTAACAACCCTAGTTAAAAATCCATGTAAAAATATATAAGGCCACGGTTGATGGGACACGTATTCCAAGCTAAATGGTGGCAAACCATCCTAGTGGGTGTTCATTCGGTTTATTATGGCAAAGGAAACTGGCAAAGGCTTTGGAAAGGCAAGATGCATTAATTGGCATTTTATTTATGAAAATAATGGAAATTAGGAGAAAAGGGAGGTGAAAGGTTAGGTTGCATGTGAGGAGGAAAATGAAGGAAAATAATGGAAAATGAAGAAAATAGAGGCCTAATTAATAAAAATGCTTATGAGGATCAATGGGCAGGCTTGGTTAGTTCAGTTTTGGAGCTCTCTCTCTATTCTCTCTCTCTCTCTCATACTCTTAGAATCTTAAATTTCTCTTGGAGCACTCTTGAAGAGTGTGGCATACTTGGAGTTTTGGAGCAAGAAGGTAAAGGAAGAGCAGAAAAGCGCAAGAGGACATCGGGATCAACAACTGGATTTATTTGTAGGTATTGAGTTGCATGTATGGTATCATTGCTAGTTTTGGCATGCATGGCACATGCATGTGGTTTCTTGGTTTTGATCTGTCATTGGCATGGAGTATGGACGGGATTAACAACTGATTTTCCTAGCCTTTCCATTCCTTAGATAGCCATGGAGATTGTGGTTTTATTTCTTTGTTTTGTTTTGGTTGATTCTCATGTTTCTTTAGCTTCGGTTGAGTTACTATTTCCTCGAGTCTTGGTTGGAAAAACGCTCTGGAGCCCTGTAACAGCTTGTGTTGAGTTACTATTCCCGTATCCTTGATTGGACAAATTCTTTGGATCCCTTGGTGGGTTGAGTTACTAGTCCTAGAGCCTTGGTTTGACAAATGTTCTGGAGCCTGGCGGTAGCTGTAGGTTGAGTTGCTAGTCCTAGATCCTTGGTGGGAACAAACACTCTGGAGCCCTGGATGGTTGGGATAGAGACCAATTTGTTAATGGTTTTGTGATGTCCATTCGTGAGGTGGAATCATTTTTTGATGGGTTGAGGTGGATGGCCTCTGGAAGCCCTAGATGGTTTTCAATTGACCTGTTTAATGAGAACCCACATTCATTCTTGGAATATGGCACAGGGATGAATGGCTGAAGAGAGATTTGGCCATTCTACGGTCGGTTGGAACATGGAAGTCCCATTCCGGGTTTGGATTTTGCATCATTAATATGAGGTATGTTTTTCCTTGTATTGTTGTGAGTGTTATACTAATTTATGTGTGGATTATATCGTCATGATTCCTTTGGTATTTCTGTTGCTATTATGTTGGTTATGTATATGCTTTATGATAGTAGCTACATATGGCTCTCATAATTTTCTTACTTGTAAATGGATGGACAATGTATCTATGACCTAATGGATGAAACTGCAACAAATGTGTTGAGGCATCAATGCCTCATAGCAAATCTCAGATAAGTATGAGACACCTATGCTCAGATATGATATTTACACCTGTAGATTACATATTTTTGATATGTTTGACGAAATGTTTGTCATGGCTAGTAGGGGTCCAGTCAAGGTCTTATTCAAGTAAATGCATTAGTACTGTTATTTCCATGTTATCTTACGGTTTTGAAGGTGTCATTCAATTTTGGGCAGTGACCTGGGCTCTGGGCCTGAAAATGTGGCTTAAATCTCAGGGATGCTGGCATAGAACTAAGCAAAAGAGTCCCTGGATGCTGGCTTGTAGGCCTGTGAGAGAGTCTAGAGGTCCCTAGATACTGGCATGCCCATAGCATGAGAGCATCCAGACGTCAAGTGGTCCAAAAACTTAGTGGGACCTAGGGTTTGGTTGGTAGAAAGGTTGGGTTGGCTCCTGAGGGTCCTAATGTTGATTTTGAATGTATGTATGGTGTGTTTTCATCGGTTCTAATTCCTCAATGTGACTTAGGAGGTCGAATCATATCATAGAGATATTGAGTGGACAACAAACTTTGTTATACAATACTTTTGGCCGACAAAAACTTAGCAATATCTCAACAACACTCTAACCAATAATTTAGCTCCTCAACAACAACAAGATACAAGAGCCTTTTTTTCACAAAACCTAACCCAACAAATATTCTCAACACATTCGACTATCAAACCTTTCCATCAACACCTGAATGACCAAAACAATTTGATATAAATCCTTTGTAAACTCTTAAGCAGTTTCAACCATAAGTGTAGTGCTTGGTATTCAAATCCTTGAACGATGGAGTGCATGGCAACATGCAATACTAAGTTCATTACATTTTTGAAAAACTCCCAGTAGTCACATACACTCTCTATATAGATTAGCAACAACATAGAAACATAACATTACCCTAAGTTATATGACACACTGGGACTAGCTAGTTCACTCAATCATACAATACTAGGAACAACAATATTAACACCTAAATGATGTAAATAGTGGTGTAAACCTTATTTTATTTGAAACTCAACAATATACCAATGTGCTTAGCATGGTATATCAGTCGCTACAAGGGTATGCTTCTTGGCTCTCTAATCTGCCACAAACTTTTCTTTTGAATTTCCTTTTGACTCTTCCTCTAGATTTATCCCTCCAATACAAGCTTGAAATAATGCAACATTTATAGGGCTAATGCAGCCCTATTAACACAACAACTTTGACCTCAAGAGTATGTTGAATTAGGTCTCAGATAAACCTTATCCACAACTCAGATGTAACTCAAGAGTGCTTTCAAAAGAGGTTGAAATCATGCCTCAAGGGGAGGTCGAAACTCTCCCTCAGAAGGGGCACAAAGATGCCTCAGAAACAAGCCATAAACTAACCTGAGATTCAACTTCAAAACAACTTGAAGTTCAGCCTCAAGATAGCCTCAGAATTAGCCTTAGAGATGCCTTAGATTCAACCTCTCAATAGGTGGAGATTAGCTTCAGGAGGGGGGTGAAAATTTTCACAAAGATAACCTCAGATAAGCTGAATTATAGTCAAGAAAAAGGCCTCAGATAATCTCTCTTGCAATCCTAAATTGGCTCTTATTTAACCATGCATGGTCCAACAAAAAAACACCACAAGAAAGATAAAATGATCAACCAAAACACCCTCAAAACTCGACCTTCTTCAAATGATCACTTTTTCTCTGGCCTCAGATGAAATACACAAGATATTGCTTGAAAGGCTTGAAATTGATACATTTAGGAGGGAAATGAGTTCCATATATATACAAGATGAAGGGCATGATATGGGGGGGGGGGGGGAGCCGACTTTCCCTAAAGCCCCTTAAACTTTGTGCCAACATGAATTTATAAGCAAGGATAAATTCATTTTTTATGGGACAATCTTAATTGTTCCTTGAGGCCAATTTCACAATGAATATCTTCACTTATGAAGGGCCAATTTGGACAACTCAAGGCTCACATAAATTATTCAATATTAATGCCAAAGTTTGACCAATCATAAAGCATTCATTTTGGGCACCATGACCACACTTTTTGGGCTTTATCTTTGAGAAGACATATCTCCTCATTTGTGAGGATTTACATGATGTGCAACCTGCCATTAGAAATGACATGACGAGAACAATAAATTGATGATGATATTCTTTGATTTTAAGCTTCTATGAACTATCTTGTTTTTGAGACTGCATTTCGGATTAATCACATAATTAGCTATTTAGTCAACGTTTCAAACCAACTAATGTGGTTCATCCTCGGGACAAAGATGAAAAATCCAATCCAACCATAGGTTTAAATAGACGAGATGCATCTTGTTCCAATTATGACCATGGGAGAAAGTGAAAAAAGATTAATAAGATGTAATATTTAATAAATGAACATCAAGTTTAAGCAAATACAAGTTCTATTTTGTAATAAAATATAATGCATAATTAACAAAAAACACCTAACCATTATAGAAAAATATTAAATAAATAAAAATATAAACTAAAAAGAAAAAATATTTGGACTATTTATAATATATTATTGTACTATACGGTAAATTTAGAGAGAGAATAAAGTCAAATAACAAACTAAGAAAATATAATAACAATGTATTATAAACTAAGTCAAATAACAAACTAAGTCTAGATTGATTGTGCAGACAAGATAGCCTCCCCTGAGATATATTAAGGTATGATTTTTCTTATGTCGTATATTTGGTGTTTGAGTGTTTGGTGTTTATTATGTCGTCTAGTTGATTTATTTAATATGGTATGTTTGCAAGTTGGTTGAATATTTGATGAATTGCATAATATGAGTATGTGTTCCAATGACCTTGTTTTAAGATGATTGTACTAATACATATGTGTTGAGACAATTGATATGTGCTTGAGTGTAGTAGGTAATAGTTGTAGCATTATGTCTAATAACTATGAGTTGACTATGGATTATGGCATGATTGTTAGTCTTGGTAAGGGTTGTTTTCAAATTGATAGATATGATTGTATTGATATTTGGAACGTGTGGTCAACATGTGTGAAAAGTTGCAGGAAACATGCTTGGTATTAGCATGACAAGGTAATAGTTGATGTGTTTATATAACTAACAATTGGATGATGTGACAATGCATTGTAAGACTCAGTTGCAACAAGGTAAAGGTAAAAGAAAGGAATGGGGCAAGAATTCCTTTGGAAACCCTAGTTCCAAACAGACGATTGTTTTGCATACATTAAGTCTTCTTAACCTTGACCTTGTCTGACATGATGTGGATATATGTTATATTCATGGACATGTATTTGACAGGTATAACATCTGGTGTCCAGTTATAGCTAGATCTATCAAGGGAATTGGAGTCCCTTGAGACATGGCACATATGTGTTTGGTTACAAGGTAAAGTTCTTGGCACACCAAGATAAGGTAATTGGTATATTGTTATGTTTATTTATGCATTGACATTTATGCGTTCATGGAAATATGATGCAGGGGATTGCATGGCAAAGAGACTGCCACAAAATCTTGAAGAAGGCTCAGGTTGAGCTTTCATTTGGAAGCACTGGGAACCATGGGGATTGAGTCATGGTGTCCATTGTTAGTCTTGTGCTTTTGGTCTTTTGTGATTTGCTTTGAGGGTGGAGGTGTGAGCCTCTGGATTCCCTTGTTGTGGATGCAGGTATCATATCCTTTTATTTGTTTTATGAGCAAATGTGTATATGTGTATATCATTGTAAATACTGTATCGAGCTAGATTTATAAATCTCCATATACAATATGATTATTTGTTGGGTGAAGCAAATGGGTATGCGTGTATATCTGGTTATTATTGTAAATACTGTATTGAGTTGTGTTGTAAATCTCCATGGGTAGTATGTTTTGTTTTCAGTAGTCTTGTTGGTTATAGGTGTCATTGAACACTGAGGATGGTGTTCCCCCAAGGGGTAGGGTTCTGTAACAACCCTAGTTAAAAATCCATGTAAAAATATGGAAGGAAACGGTTGATGGGACATGTATTCCAAGCTGAATGGTGGCAAACCATCCTAGTGGGCGTTCATTCAGTTTATTATGGCAAAGGAAATTGGCAAAGGCTTTGGAAAGGCAAGAGGCATTAATTGGCATTTTATTTATGAAAATAATGGAAATTAGGAGAAAATGGAGGTGAAAGGTCACAGGTTGCATGTGAGGAGGAAAATGAAGGAAAATAATGGAAAATGAAGAAAATAGAGCCCTAATTAATAAAAATGCTTATGAGGATCAATGGGTAGGCTTGGTCAGTTTAGTTTTGGAGCTCTCTCTCTATTCTCTCTCTCTCATACTCTTAGAATCTTAGATTTTTCTTGGAGCACTCTTGGAGAGTGTGGCATACTTGGAGTTTTGGAGCAAGAAGGCAAAGGAAGAGCCGAAAAGTGCAAGAGGACATCAGGATCAACAACTGGATTTATTTGCAGGTATCGAGTTGCATATATGGTATCATTGCTAGTGTGGGCATGCATGGCACATGCATGTGGTTTCTTGGTTTTGATCTGTCATTGGCATGGAGGATGAACGAGATTAATAGCGGATTTTCCTAGCCTCGCCATTCCTTGGATAGTCATGGAGATTGTGGTTTTATTTCTTTGTTTTGTTTTGGTTGGTTCTCATGTTTATTTAGCTTCGTTTGAGTTACTACTTCCTGGAGCCTTGGTTGGAAAAACGCTCTGGAGCCCTATAACAGCTTGTGTTGAGTTACTATTCCCGTATCCTTGATTGGACAAATTCTTTAGATCCCTTGGTGGGTTGAGTTACTGGTCCTGGAGCCTTGGTTGGACAAACACTCTAGAGCTCGGCGGTAGCTGTGGGTTGAGTTGCTAGTCCTAGATCCTTGGTTGGAACAAACACTCTAGAGCCTTGGATGGCTGGGATAGAGACCAATTTTCTGATGGTTTTGTGATGTCCAATCGTGAGGTGGAATCATTTTTTGATGGGTTGAGGTGGATAGCCTCTGGAAGCCCTGGATGGTTTTCAATTGATCTGTTTTATGAGATCCCACATTCATTCTTGGAATATGGCACAGGGATGAATGGCTGAAGAGAGATTTGGCTCAACCATTCTACGGTCGGTTGGAACATGGAAGTCCCATCCTGGGTTTGGATTTTGCATCATTAATATGAGGTATGTTTCTCCTTGTATTTTTGTGACTGTTATACTAGTTTATGTGTGGATTATATGGTCATGATTTCATTGGTATTTCAGTTGCTATTATGTTGGTTATGTATATGCTTTATGATAGTAGCTACATATGGCTCTCATCATTTTCTTACTTGTAAATGGATGGATAATGTATCTATGACCTAATGGATGAAACTGCAACAAATGTGTTGAGGCATCAATGCCTCATAACGAATCTCAGATAAGTATGAGACCCCTATGCTCAGATATGTTATTTACACCTGTAGATTACATATTCGTGATATTTTTGACAAAATGTTTGTCATGGCTAGTAGGGGTCCAGTCAAGGTCTTATTCAAGTAAATACATTAGTACTGTTATTTCCATGTTATCTAACGGTTTTGAAGGTGTCATTCAATTTTGGGCAGTGACCTGGGCTCTGGGGCTGAAAATGTGGCTTAAATCTCGAGTACGCTGGCATAGAACTAAGCAAAAGAGTCCCTAGATGCTGGCTTGCAGGCCTGTGAGAGAGTCCAGAGGTCCCTAGATGCTGGCATGCCCATAGCATGAGAGCATCCAGACGTCAAGTGGTCCAAAAGCTTAGTGGGACCCAGGGTTTGGTTGGTAGAAAGGTTGGGTTGGCTCCTGAGGGTCCTAATGTTGATTTTGAATGTATGTATGGTGTGTTTTCATCGGTTCTACTTCCTCAGTGTGACATAGGAGGTCAAATCATATCATAGTGATCTCATGTCGCATGTTTACCCCGACTGGTCTGTTGCTTAGATAGATGTGGGAGGAGGGTGTTACAAGCAACACCATTCAAAAATGCATAACAACATACATAATACACAAGAGGCATTTTAGGTGGAAACCCTTCTAGGAAAAACCATTGAACATTTTTTAATACATGTCTTAAATATTACATCAAAAGAAATTTCCAACTTCCAAGATTCTCCAACAATAACGAGAAGGAGGCTCCAACCCCCTAATTTATCAGCTCAAACTAAAAAGATGTGCCAACACCCTGGTTTTACCAAATCCAATTGGAAGGATGCTCCAACATCTTGGTTTTATTAGGTCCAACTAAAAGGACGCTCCAACACCCGGGTTTTTTCAGCTCCAACTGAAAGGTTACTCTAGCACCCTGCAACATCAATTTGCTACCTTAGCACCACCCTACCACCGTGAAGTGTTCTCGAGCTCCAACATGAAGGAGACTTCAATCTCTACCTTGCACCACCCGACCACCTTGAAGATAGGGGATAAAAGAATAAGATAGATCACACTGGTCGTATTGATCAACTACTACACTCATTACTCCAACCATTCTTGTCAATAACCATTGTATCTATATTGTCAATGCCACTATTGCACGATATTTGCTTTATCACTATATTGTTATAGATGTTATCGTTTTCACTTCTAACTTTTGCCCACATGCACAATCCATTGTGCCACAAATCTATTATGTGCCCAACCTTAAGCTATCTCATTTGTTTCCTTAGGAAACACACAATCATACAATCCCTCTCTACTATCTCAAACCTTAGATGCTCAAATCATCAATATGTAAGTGAACTAGCAAACCCTAGCAGCATAGACAACCATATTAACATCAACACACTTTGTCTCCTTGAACGGACAACAAACTTTGTTATATAATACTTTTGGCTGACAGAAACTTAGCAATATCTCAATAACGCTCTGACCAATACTTTAGCTCCTCAACAACAACAAGATACAAGAGCCTTTCTGTTCACAAACCCTAACTCAACAAATATGCTCAACACATTTGACTATCAAACCTTTCCATCAACACATGAATGACCAAAACAATCTCATATAAATCCTCTGGAAACTCTTAAGCAGTTTCAACCATAAGTGTAGTGCTTGGTATTCTAATCCTTGAACAATGGAGTGCATGGCAACATGCAATACTAAGTTCATTACATTTTTCAAAAACTCAGAGTAGTCACATACATTATCTATATAGATTAGCAACAACATAGAAACATAACATTACACTAAGTTATATGACACACTGGGACTAGCTAGTTCACTCAATCATACAATACTAGGAACAACAATATTAACACCTAAATGATGTAAACAACAATGTAAACCTTATTTTATTTGAAACTCAACAATATACCAATGTGCTTAGCATGGTATATCAGTCGCTACAAGGGTATGCTTCTTGGCTCTCCAATTTGCCACAAACTTTTCTTTTGAACTGCCTTTTGACTCTTCCTCTAGATTTATCCCTCCAATAGAAGCTTGAAATAATGCAACATTTATAGGGCTAATGTAGTCCTAATAACACAACAACTTTGACCTCAAGAGTATGTTGAATTAGGTCTCACATAAACCCTATCCACAACTCAGATGTAACTCAAGGATGCTTTCAAAATAGGTTGAAATCATGCCTCAAGGGGGGGTCGAAACTCTCCCTCGGGAGGGGGCCAAAGATGCCTCAGAAACAAGCCATAAACTAACCTGAGATTCAAATTCAAAACAACTTGAAGTTCAGCCTCAAGATAGCCTCAGACTTGGCCTTAGAGATGCCTTAGATTCAACCTCTCAATAGGTGGAGATTAGCTTCAGGAGGGGGGTGAAAATTTTCACAAAGATAACCTCAGATAAGCTGAATTATAGCTCAAGAGAAAGGCCTAAGATAACCTCTCTTGCAATCCTAAATTGGCTCTTATGTAACCATGTCTGGTCCAACAAAAAAGCACCACAAGAAAGATAAAATGATGAACCAAAACACCCTCAAAACTCGACCTTCTTCAAATGATCACTTTTTCTCTAGCCTCAGATGACACAAGATATTGCTTGAAAGGCTTGAAAATTGATACATTTAGGAGGGAAATGAGTTCCATATATATACAAGATGAAGGGGCATGATATGGGGGGGGGTGGGGGGGAAGCCGATTTGCCCTATAGCCCCTTAAACTTTGTGCCAACATGAATTTGTAGGCAAGGATAAATTCAATTTTTATGGGACAACCTTAATTGTTCTTTGAGGCCAATTTCACAATGAATATCTTCACTTGTGAAGGGCCAACTTGGACAGCTCAAGACCCACATCAATTATTCAAGATTTTCTTAAATATTAATGCCAAAGTTTGACCAATCATAAAGCATTCATTTTGGGCACCATGACCACACTTTTGGGGCTTTATCTTTGAGAAGACATATCTCCTCATTTGTGAGGATTTACATGATGTGCAACTTGCCATTATAAATGACATGACGAGAACAATAAATTGATGATGATATTCTTTGATTTTAAGCTTCTATGAACTATCTTGTTTTTGACACTGCCTTTCGGATTAATCACATAATTAGCTATTTAGTCAATGTTTTGAACCAACTAATGTGGTTCATCCTTGGGACAAAGATGAAAAATCCAATCTAACCATAGGTTTAAATAGACGAGATGCATCTTGTTCCAATTATGACCATGGAGAAAGTAAAAAAAGATTAATAAGATTTAATATTTAATATATGAACATCAAGTTTAAGCAAATACGAGTTCTATTTTGTAATAAAATATAATGCATAACTAAAAAAAACACCTAACCATTATAGAAAAATATTACTAGCAATTGTCCCAAAAGGTACAAAGAGAGGCCGATAGATTTAGGAAGTTCAAATTATTGAATTTTTATAAAAGGCCGGGCCACTTTCTCGGCTGCTATTGATATTGTACAGTTTATTAAATCTGAAATAGAATAAAATATATAGGAGACAGAATAGACTGGGAATGTAAGTTGTTTATTTTGGAAGTGAAAAAGAGAACAAAGCAGCATGTCAAAGCAGAAATACTTAATGAAAACCACAAGACTTTCTGATTCAACATTTTCTTATTGGGGTCTAGATTCATTCACATGTATTTAAAAATGCTGACATGCTTGAAACAAAAAAGAAGAGAATTTGAAAATTTCATGTAAATGTATCCTAACTTAAAAACAAACAATTAACCACTCTATAAATGTCATTGCAGAAGCCCATGTAAGGTATACATATTCCTATATAACATTTTTGAAAGCAAAAACAAAGATAACTTAACGTGAGTAGCATAACAACTGGCATTCCATGAACAATAGAAACCACACTCAAAAGGCCAAATCTATGTAAACTAAGTTTTTATTAAAATTGTAGGTACATAAACACTTATGACTCTCCATAACTATGCATCATGTCTGGTGGAACATACTGGACTTATTACACTTGAATACTTCTAAATATTTTACTTGGTTTTGTGTGTTTTTCACAAGCAACTATATAGAAGATAGTTACATGCTTTGCAATGTATATTTTGAAATTTTACATATGGTCTACACATAGAGACATGTTTGGTAGGTAATAACTAAACATATATACAATGAAAGTATTCTTTGGCTTCTAAACATATGTATAATAAGAACATTCAATTACATATAGATGTAATTGACAATGAGCAGCTAATCATATATGCATGATGGGGCATGCCATCGCCAACACCAATTAATGTTTATTGTAGTGCCAAACTGTGCGAGTTGTTCCTGCAATTGATGTTGCATTTTCCTATGTGTGTCACTTTCATGGATGTGAATTGTTATCTTGAGTATTTCTTTTAGCTTCTTTAACAATTCAATGGTTGGACGCAAACGGTAAAGAGGCAATGTTTGTTGGGGCAGGATGCTGAATTTCTTGGCAGTACTCATACAACAATCGTAAGTAGCCTGTATCCATACCTGTTTCCATCCAAAAAGAAAACATTGCAAGTGACAATGGATGTGTTTGATGAAAGCATGTTTTTTAAAGAGCTGAAGTAAAATAAATATTTTTTTAAAGAAATTTCTAAATTGCAGTGAATGCTAGACCTTGCTGTTCTTGGAGGGAAATATTTTGTTTGAATATTTGAAATAAAATAAATGATTTCAAACTAATATAAAATCAAATGAGGTTAAATGTAATAGAAAGCAAATGTATGTGAAATTTGGTTATTGCAGCAAGTGGTGTTTACCATATAGGTAATTCTAGAAAACAGGTTGTATGATTGGCTAGAGTGTATTCTCCTGCATAGATTTTGATGCAAGCAATGATTCCTCTTGCTGTCTACGCTTAAGATATGTATTCTTGTGCATTTGTGCAATGCGTGAGAATGGAAATGCTGGATTGATTTGAATGTCTGCCAATGACCGCACTCTTGAAATTGCAGTGAACGTTAGCCCTTGTCGTTCTTTGGTGTTGATGTCTACTATTGCTTTGTCTAATGTCATTCCTTGTGACTTGTGTATCGTTAAAGCCCATGCCATTTGAAGTGGTATATGATGGTGTGCACCCCTTGTGATGGGAGAAATGGGTACATATGTTGGGTGTGAAATGTCCCATGGTGTTCCTTTGTATTGTATAAAATCGACAACCATGAAGGATGGTAATTCTGGGGGCTTTGAACCAATAGAATAAAATATTGAGATGACCGTCCCAAGTGTGCCATTGACGAGGCCTGCATGTACCCATAAGTCGCTGGTGAGCATAACTTTTTGTTCATTGCATAAGAGCACTTTTGCAGCAAATGATCATCTTCTGTTGCAGTAGGAGTTTTCTGCCTTTGTTGTTCTGCAGAGCAAAGCGCTACTGGGATGTTCAATTTTTTAAGCATTTTCTTATTATGTAAAACAACTGAGTTG
>APFE031753528.1:5167-23696 GCA_000404065.3 Pinus taeda
AAAATAAGTTTCTTATTAAAAGAAGATAGAGACGACTTGCAGCAGGTGGTTTTCACCCACATTGGGTTTCCACCTTATATCATGGTGTTCATGTGTGCTTCTTGCGTGTGATGATCTGTTATGTTTTACTGCACCTTCTTACTATACATATGGTTAAAGAAGTTCTGATACACTAACTAAAGATCAACATTTAATGGATTAATTGAATCATAAGTATTCTGGATATACACTAGTTGCATTAGACACAATTTCGTATAAACGCAGGTTCCCTTAATTGAAGTAGCGTATATGTATCTAAGTATGGAAATGAAAAAGTTTTATTGATTTGATAATATTGATTCATCCCCCCCTCTTTATTATTTCCAACAGATCGGATTGCAGTTGGGTGAGCGAGGTGCACGGGTGATAAGAGCATGGGTTTCAGGGGCCCATTGCTTTAATCTCCAGTGGTATGGGATTAATTTATAGGTTAATGATGGGTTAAATGATCGGGCAGGGCTTAATGATGAGGTTAATTAGTTTTCTTGCGATATGGGGTAATTTCTAGTGTATATTGAAAATAAGGGTTGGGATATTTATTCAGGGGATTTATTTAATATATGGGAAAAGGTATATCGGGGGATTTAAATAATTAAGTTAAAAACTAATATGAAATGAGCGGAGTGAGAATATCCTTAGCATAATGTAAAATTCATGCATTTTATTCTCATACATTTGATACTTAGGATAAAACACTTTTGTGGGTTTTTTGAGTGAAATATAATTTACATGGGGGGTTTTACTTTTCCTAGGCAAATGAAGTCTAACATTAGGAAAAGGTGTTTTATTAGGGTAGTGAAGGGGGATGACTTTTATGAAGGGGATTCTAACACTTGATGTCCATAAGTCATTAATCCAAGGGTCCCATCCCACCAAAAGTCAGAGAAATGCTCTGAGCCTCTTTGACTTGAAGGATTTAAAGTACTTAGAATGTACTTGTGGATAGGAAATTAGTACGTAAAGGGAAAAATGAATGAGGGGGATTTAATCACATTAACTTGCAAGCCTTTGTTTTTTCTTCCATAATTGATCATACATATTGAAATATGTGTCCAAGCATGATGCATGTGTTTTGATCCAATCAACTTTATACTTCAATAACCTTTCTTCTAATTACCCATTTACTTACCCTAACATTTTTTCTTCATTTCTTTTGGGTGCATTTAGACTAGCAAACCCTTATCATCCATTTTTCTTTTGAGAAGTAATCTATCTAATTCTAAACTTATATCGTCCAAGGGCTCAGATTAAACTGATGAGCTCCTTTTATTTTCTCTACCTATCTAATGATATGCCAAGATTAAATTGTTTGGTCATATTTTATTCTCTAGCTATAAACATAAAATTCAAATCATGAAATAACCAAGATTAAACAGTTTGATTACGATGGATTGTGGTATGAATAACAAGTTTCACACAATAATTATTATGCATAAAAGTAAATAGGAGTGGCATTTACACTTGCACACTTTCATGGTCTCTTTTTGTTTTTGGGGTTCATATATTTTCATTTTTTGACCTTCTCTTATTATTTTTGTCCTTTGATATTTCTTTTAGGACATACCATCTTTACATTTTTTAATTTTTTAATAATATGGAAAATATTTGCAGAAAGAAAAGGCATGTACAATATTACAATGCTTGACCTTAGTCATTCAAAATTATGACTCCTATTGGTATATGAACCTAACAGTGGCTCCACTTGGGCATGGCATTTTCTAGTGAAATGTCAAGAACTCTAAAGACCAGTAGATTTTGAATTGTGACTGAAGTTGCTTTGTAAATTGTTCTTCTGTGATTTCTGCCTTATTGTATAATCTCTGTGACTGAAAATCTTGAACTGAAATCATAGCCTTTTATGTAAACTAAAATCTGACACATGCTATACTGAAATCTGATCTAAAATAAACTTGCTGCTGAAAAATTGAATTTATTCAAACTAACATCCTACCTACTTACTCTAATCAGTTGTCCAACTGTTGGTTAGGTAAAATAAAATAGCCAATGCAACCATTCAAGAATCATATACATTGGTGAATTTTGTTTCTTGTGCTTGTTTGTGATTAAAACTAAAGTTCTACAGCCTAATATAACTTTGTCAACAAATGAGAAGATAAGGAAATACTTGATTTCTTTTGTTGACTCTAGAAACTGTACAAAAGGATCTTTCAAAATATATACACTAATGTTTAACTCATCTAGGCAACTCTATAATTGTTTTGGATGGCTTCCATGCCATGAAAGTGAAATGTCATTTTCATCTTTATCACCCTACATATTTTCAGATATGCTTTGTGATGATATTTCTTTTGATTGAAATGCTTGACTGATGAAACCTTTGTCATCTTGATCCTGAATCTGATTATTAGTTAGTGAAGAACAATTCTGATTGCATTCACTATCCAACCCATCAATTATGGGATCATGAAAAACTCAAAAGGATTGTTGCAACTTATTACTCATAGGTTCGAATGGGACTTCACAAATTTCTACATTTTGCTTATCCTTTTCTTTATAGTTTTCATACCACATTTCCTTTGAAAATTGAAATGATTCGAAACATAGTGGTATAGAAATTTGTTGTATTATTTGATCAGGTGTTTCAATGGAATTTGACAACTGTAATTGTGAAGAAGAAGGATCTTGATCAAGAATTTTATTGTCTTATTTGTTGTTAATGACAATACCTAAAGACTGTTGATCTTTTATTGCTTTGAAGTTTTCTCTGATGAACTGAAATGAAGCAAAACAGAGAGGCAAAGAAGTTTCACTTACTTCCAAATTTTCTGCACTTTCTTCCTTACTTTCATAGCTGATATGAATAAGATGATCACTGTTTTCAAGCTGCTGAAACTGAATTTCTTTATTTCCCAAACTAGTTTCTGATTGCTCTGTAAAGTTAGTTTGGATTCGAAGAACATAACTATCATCATACTGATCATATTTAGGAAAATCATTAAAAGAAGTAATGTCATCAAATATACACATTAGATCAGCATATTGCCTCTCCACATGTTTCTCTATAAATCTATCTTCTGACCTATGGTAGTTGGAATTAGCAGGAATTTGTTCATGGCTATCAATCTCTTCTTTTTGTGAAATAAATGTGTAATGGTGATATTGAACAAAAAATTTCTCTTTTATGGTGATCACAAAAAGATTGACTTTGATTATCCATCTATCAAGGAAAAGTTTGACAAATTGTTGGAAATTTGAGATGCTTGCATTATGCAGGTTTTGAATTGACTCTTTACTTTAAATTGCAAAGAAAGAGCAAAAAGCCTAATAATAACATCATCTTCATCAATCTCAAATAGGTCCAGATAATTATTAAAGCCTTGAATATGTTTTTGGGCAGTGATACCATTCTCTCAATCAAAATTGGGGAGATATTTGTAACAGTTATCAGGGAAATCATGGAGTATAGGAAGTAACATGAGGGGCTTATATCTATCAGGTTTTACAAGGTACATGAATATGTACAGGGATTGTATGATTAGTCTCGATTGCTTGATGCTCCTCAATCGGAAAATGATCATCATAAGATTTAAAAGAAAGCTGCTCAAAATCATAAGGAGGATATATATTTACAATTTTCAAAGGAAAATAATAAAAAATTAATCTAAGATCTTCTCTAAAATACAATATACATTGAAAAACTTTCTTGATGAGAAAGAACATAATGTCTTGGATAACAATCCAAGTTAAAAGCCTGACCTTTTCATATTGTTCTTTAAAGTTTATTCCTCCAGTGGAGTCTTGATTGTGAAATTGATTTGGATTCACCAGGTGGATGATTTTAACCTTTGTGTGTCTTATCACTATCTACCATCATAGATCAGATCTGAACTTGTAAAATATTTCTGAAGAAAATGTTAGTTTCCCTCGTGGAGTTGCTATTATGTTATCACCCAGTATTTTCTCAAGTTTAAAGAAAGAAATCATTGAGGTAACCACAAACTAACTTTCGAGCATAGGCTTTAGCCAACCTATAGCTTAGAGAGGGCTCTCTCTATATGATTTAGCTTTGTTTTTTGGGAATTCAAGCTAGTTATGAATGTTTAGGGGGGTTTTTGATTTGTATTGAAGATTGGATGGTGGGATCCTTAAAACAGATGGAGAGAATGATGTCTTTAGACCATTGGACTATGGAGCCAATAGAAGGGCAACATAACTGGATCAACTCACTAAAGGGAATGTTCAGAGGCCAAGATAGCAGAGTAAAGTGCAGGTCTTTGGAACAGGAGGGTGAAATGGTTTTAGTCAAGGTGAGAGAGAAATTAAGAATTCTAAGACCAAGATATAAATGAGGAACATAGGGTAATGAAAAGAAAAGGGAAATTAAAAATCCTTTGGTCTGGATTAGTAAGAAACAACCTAAACTAAGGAGCAATTAATAATTCCTTAACTTAGATATCGGTAGAAACTTATGCCTAGCTTTTAAAACAGAGTGTAATTAAACAAATTCTGAGATATTGTTCCAGTTATAGCATTCAGATTCAGAAATACACTAAATATTGTGGAAAAAATTTAAGAAATATAATAACAACATGAGAAAATACTTGTATGCACTTTGCTCAACACATGAATCTTGTGAAATATCTTGTCTTCATTCATCAATCCAGCTTGCTGGCTCAGTTAGTGATATAATAGCTTTACAGTCTTTTGATCAAGAAGCCTATAGAAATGTCTAATAATCCACCCTAAAATACTTCAAATGAAGAAGCATTTATAAAAATTCTAAACTGAAATATCTTGAAAAAATATCAAGATTGGTTTTACAAATATCTCAAATTGTTTTACATTAATAGAACTTAAATAAAGGACACTCAAAACTAATGAATATGTTTGGCACTATATTTATGGATTGATGGTGACAAATAAGATAAATTTGAATTTGATAGCAACTCTTAATTGACAATGAGGCTTCCAAGTCACTAACTACCTCCTTCCTTTGTGCATTCTGCCCCAGAAATTTTGCAAAATTAGGGTCCAGGGATGCCTTTATATATCTCAATTCGAGATATATTTGTAAAATATAAAAGAGGTTATTATAGATAGGTATGTTAGTGAGATAAGTCTCTTTCTGTTTCCCAAAATTCAGCTCCAGCAGTTCACAATATTCTCTACCAAAAGATGTCAAAAATAAGACTTTTCACAATCTGAAATATAAGTTGTGAAGATATGCATTTATCTCCCGTTTTGTAATACATGTGTAAAAAGTGATATAGGTTTCTCTATATTGGACTTTTAGAAACCCAAACCTCCTCCAGTATCTCAAAATTAATTTTGGATCGGCCACACTAGTTTCTGAAAAATTATGATTTAAACAAGAAATTTCTAGAAAATGTACCATTTTTGCTCTGATTTCATCTTTTAACCTTAATTTTATTTTAACTGTTCTTACCTTTACTTTGGATAAACTTCATTGTTTCTGGTGAAAGTGTCTTCATCTCTATTTAACCCTTACTACCTCCATGTTTACTTTTACTGTTTACCTTGACTGCTCTATTTTTTCATCTATCTTCACTTTGATTTTTCAATCTGATACACTTTTACTGATACTCTTTCATCTGATACACTTTTACTTTGATGACTTGTCAATATCCTTTACTATGTTTTTTCTTTTACTACATACTTTAACTTTTTACAATGTATTTCAACAGTAAATCATTTACTTTTTATATGTATCAGCATATGGTAATGGATATTGATCAACTTTCTATATGTTTGATCTGTTTGTCTTTTGATTGTATGCTCTATCTGGTTTCTTTGTTTCAACAATCAACGTCTCTGTGTGAATGATTTACTTCTTTGTTCTATTTATAATTGTTTTCTTCTAAATGAATGAAGGCTTTTAAATAGATTTCCTTTCGAGTCTTGGAGTAAACAAGTTTTTTGACTAGTATCAAAATTATTTATCCAAGCTCTAGTCTTATGCTAATTACCTACGAAGGTGACCAGAGGCTGTAATGAAACTGGGAATAACTATGGACAGATTCCATAAGATGTTTAGGGTGGAATCGATAGTCAAATCATGTCTCAGAGGCTCAGGGTGGCACTGGAAGGGTTTGATAAGTTTCACTTTGTAATTCAGTAAAATACATGAAAATGAGGGTTTTCATGGTTTTAACAGGTAATGGGTAAATTGGTGTGGAATTTTATATTATGAATAGTGAGTGGTTTCGGGTTGAGCAGGGAGGCGATATCAGAGGCCATCGCACCACTTTTGTGGAGGATGTGGTATTGAGGAGGGGTCACTGGATCTACTCCAGCGCTTTACACATAGCAGTTGGGGGGCTGGGGAAGACCACCTTATCAGGTGGGTAAAGGTCACCTGTCGGGTGCAACCGATATGACTGTGGACCATCGAATGAGGGGGATGGTGATCGGATGGCAGTCGGGCGAGGGAGGTGTGCAGTTGATAAGAGCATGGGTTGCAGGGGGCCCAGGGCTTTAATCTCCAACGGTATGGGATTAATTTATAGGTTAATGATGGGTTAAAATGATCTGGCAGGGCTTAATCACGAGATTAATTAGTTCTGTCAGGATATTGGGTAATTTATAGTTTATATTGAAACTGAGGGTTGGGATATTTATTCAGGGGATTTATTTAATATAAGGGAAAAGGTATATCGGGGGATTTATATAATTAAGTTAAAAATTAATATGAAATTAGCAGAGTGAGCATACCCTTAGCATAATGTAAAATTCATGCATTTTATTCTCATACATTTCATACTTAGGATAAAACACTTTTGTGGGTTTTCTAAGTGAAATATAATTTACATGTAGCTTTTTAATTTTCCTAGGCAAATGAAGTCAAACCGTAGGAAAAGGGGTTTTATTAGGGTAGTGAAGGGGGATGACTTTTATAAAGGGGATTCTAACACTTGATTTCCATAAGTCATTAAGCCGAGGGTCCGATCGCACCAAAAGTCAGACAAATGCTCTGAGCCTCTTTGACTTGAAGGATTTAAAGTACTTAGAACATACTTGTGGATAGGAAATTAGTAAGTAAAGGGAAAAATGAATGAGGGGGAGTTAATCACATTAACTTGCAAACCTTTTTTTTTCTTCCATAATTGATCATACATATTAAAATATGTGTCTAAGCATGATGCATGTGTTTTGATCCAATCAACTTTATACTTCAGTAACCTTTCTTCTACTTACCCATTTACTTACCCTAACAGTTTTTCTTCATTTTATTTGGGTGCATTTAGACTAGCAAACCCTTATCATCCATTTTTCTTTTGAAAATCAATCTATCTAATTCTAACCTTATATCATCTAAGGGCTCAGATTAAACATAAAAGCTCTTTTTATTTTCTTTACCTATCTAATGATCTGCCAAGATTAAATTGTTTGGTCAGATTTTATTCTCTAACTATAAACATAAAATTCAAATCATGAAATAACCAAGATTAAACAATTTCATTACCATCATGAATAACAAGATGCACACAATCATTATTATGCATAAAAGTAAATAGGAGTGGCATTTAGACTTGCATACTTTCATGGTCTCTTTTTGTTTTTTGGGTTCATATATTTTCATTTTTTGACCTTCTCTTATTCCTTTTGTCCTTTGATATTTCTTTTAGGACATACCCTCTCTACATTTTTAGCCTTTTTAATAATATGGAAAAATTTTGCAAAAAGCAAAGGTATGTACAATATTACAAAGCTTGACCTTAGTCATTCAAAATTATGAATCCTATTGGTATAGGAAGCTAACATGTTCCATCCCATCTATGTTGTCAAAGATACCAAAAAACGTATCATTTTATACCTCGTTGTAGGTTCAAATGTTTGATGCCTTCCTATTGAGATACGCCCCTAACAACAAATATTGCCTTATATTCATCAGTACTTCCATCTGCTGGATGTTTAATCTTCTAGAGCCAGTTGGAAGTTACCACATATTTGTCTTCAGGCCTAGGTACAATCTCCCAAACTCCATTTCTCATTATTGTTTGATACTCTTCATTCATGGCATCTTTCCATTATTAATATTTGACAGGATCTTCAAAGGTGGATCGTTGTGCTTTTATTAACTTCATCATATAGGCAATATACCTTGAATATATTTGGGGCATCTTACTTTCCCTGAATGTTCCTTTGGTAACTTTATGTCCCTTGGCATCAAGGAAAGTATACTTTAACCAATTAGGCCTCTTTCTACTTTCAGGGACGATGAATTGTTGCACAAATTCAATAGGACTTATCACTTCACGATTCAAATTTTCTTCCTCCATTGTGCACTATTCTTCAAATATTGAAAGTTCTTCATCATCAAAGTCAATCAAGAGATCCTTTGATTTCTTGAATGCAATACTTTCATCAAAGATCACATATCAACTTATTTATATTTGGTGCCCTTAGTTTATGTAGATCCTATATGCGTTTGAGGTATTAATATAGAAAATAAATATTCCCTTCATGCGTGTAGGATCTAACTTCTCTCTTTTATCTTTCACAGAGTCAATATAGGAAGGACAGTCAAATATTTGGAAATGGTCCGTGTTTGGTTTCTTCCCAATGAATGCTTCTTCTAGAGTCAAATTTTATATTGATCTATGAGGACTTCGATTTTGAACATATACAATAGTCTTTATTGCTTCACTCCATGAAAATTTTGGCAATTCGTAATCATGTAACATGACTCTTACACTTTCTTCAATATTTCTATTCTTTAATTCAAGAACTCCACTTATTTTGGGATTAAATGGGACTATCAACGCCCTCTAAATCCTATCATCCTTACAAAAAGATATGATTTCCTTGGAAGTGCATTATCCTCCATTGTCAGATCATAGTATATTTATTCTCCTTTCTATAAGGTTCTCCACTTTAGCTTTGAATTCTTGAAATTTCTTCAATAATTAATCATTATACTTCAAAATATAGATCCAACTTTTCTTTGAGTGGTGATTAATGAATGTCACATAATATAGACGACCTTGAAGAGACTTTGTACACATAGGACCACAAACGTCAGCATGAATTATATTTAGAATTTATTTTGACCTTGAAGAACTGCTTCTGAATGGTCTTTTAACATTTTTACATAATGCACATCCCTTGCATACTCCTTCATGATCCTCCTTGAGTTCAAGGATGCCACTCAACATTGAATTTAAAGTTGGTAATATTTTGTAGTGAATGTGACCAAACATTCTATGCCAAATTTCACATGGACTTACTTTAATGGGAATCAAAGCTTGAGAGACAGGTGTCAACAATTTGTAGAGTCTTCCTTCGTGAATCCCAATGATCTTTTAATTTTAGATGCTATATTTTTTATCCCATACTATAACCTCTCCATCTATAAAAATGAATTTATCTCCCTTATCCTCTACACATGAAATAGAAGGTATATTTTATTTCAAACCTGGAATAAATAGGATGTTGTTGACATGAGTATTTCCTCCATTCACTAGCTCCAATGAGGTTGATATAATTCCTCTTTCATGATAGCTCTTCTTGTCATCGACCTCAATGGAGTAAGAATAGTTTCCTCTTGATAAGGTATTTAGTTTCTTTTACTCACCTGTCATATTTCTTGATGCTTGAATATCAAGTACCCAAATATTCTCATCTTCAAATGTGTCAATAAGTGCAAAGAATAACCTTTTGTATTTTGTACAAGTCTTGGTCATACTATTCATAATGGATAATAGGAGATTCAATAATTCCTTGATACCTTTCTTGAGATGAATTTCTACCGTAGAACACTTATTTGAGGACTTCGTCAAGGATGTAGTGATATTGATCATGCCCTTAGCAAACCTTAGCTCTGATACCATGTTGAGAAATATATAGGGCTATGAATAGGAGGATTTCTCTTAAACTCGATAACTGCTTATGATTCATTTTTACTTTTTCTTAATTATTAGCTTCTTCTCTTATTATTAAGTTATTATTATCATAAAACAACTACCAAAACGATAAGATTAACAATACACAGGAACACATGAAAAACGTTATAAGACAGGGAAAAAACCTCTACACTTGAGAGGAAAACCCACAAATCTCTTCTCTTCTTATAGATTCTCCAAATGATGAGTTCCAAGACCATTAAAACAAGACCGATACCCTCCCAAGTCCAAGTCCAATTTTCTTAACGAATTTCATCCCTTTTCCAAGTCAAAACCAGTCAATTATCTTCTAGTTTCACAACCTTAACGCCCAGCTACAAAATTTCAACCTCGACTACAAGTCTGAAAATTTTGGCCTCTATAACAACTGCTACCTCCACACGTGTGATAAAATCTAGGCCTTCCAAGGCTTCCTTTAACTTTTTCTTGAGTTTATCCTTCTTCTCGGGCTTGAGGATGTCCTAGTAGACCCTACTTCAACCTTCTTTCTAAAATTTCTCCATGCTCAATCTTGTAGGAGAAAACCCTAGCTTCCTTCTTTTGCACGTGTAAAAAGAGAGAGAGAATTAACCCAAACATGTTTCCTTCATCCTTCTTCCTTCTTTTATAGCCTTATTCCTCTTCTCCTTCACTTGAATGATAAGACAATTAATGATCTCCATAGGAGGTTGAGTTCCCTTTTATATATAGGCTTTCAAGGTGGACAAAATGGCCTAATTGCGAATGACTTCTTAGCTACTTGGGTGACTTGGTCTAGGAGGGTTTTTTGAAACTTTTAAATACAAAAAGTAATTATTTTTGTAAGTTACAATGTGCCTGATGGGGTCTTCTGTTGGGAAAAATATTGAAAGCGGGGCAGGGGGTGAATCAATGTTTAAAAATGACTTCAAAACTTTTCATTTCATATCTAATTTCTATATGATACTATCATTCATGCAACCAACATATGTAAATGACTTTAGTAAAGGAAAATAACATATGTCCAGTTAACTAAGTTTTCAAATATTTCATCATCAGTTCATCTTTCACCAGTGCATCATTACTTCATTATTTATTAATTACACAGTAACCATAAGAAGTAAGACCAGAATAAACCATGAGACATGAGAACACCATGACTTCTAGGTGGAAACAAAATTTCAAAGAAAACCACCATTGTCATTGCCTATGCCTTCTTCTTTTATTATAAAGCAAAACATATTACAATCTTATATTGGTGCAGTTTAATACTAGTATGCAGGCACCCACGTAGAAAAGGCGACAACCTTATTTCATTCCCTAGCACCCACTGGAGGGGAGCTCTGACCCCCTCATCTTGTTTACTAGATCCTACGAGAAGGGAGCTCCTACCCCCTACATAGATTTACAGACTACCACTAAAAGGAAGCTATGGCTCCCTTACTGAAGACTCCACCCCTCAGAGCCTCTTATGAACCATGTTTCATAATATTTCATACTAGTTCCACCTGACTCAAACTTGTAGGCCACCTTTCATCATATTTCTAGACTGGACCCACTTCCAACATTAAGCCTAATACCAAGTAATAATACTGAAACCAAATACTGAATCAACTCATCCAATCAACATCACCAACCTAATCATTGAATCTTAATCAACCAATGAAACTATATCAAACCAATGCATAACATATCACATCAATACTCAACAACTCATCAATATACCAATCCATGCTCTATTCATCACAGAAACCAATTGTTGTCATTGCAAACCCTGATTAACCATACATCAGAATGTATGCACCATTGTTATGAATAACACCAGTGTATGTACACATTTTCTCTATACAAAACCTGTGTACAGACTCATAACACTAAACAGTGAATCATCAACCATTGAACCATACTTAGATCATTCCACCAATCATATATTAACACATATTACTGAATCAAACATAAATCATCATAATTTGGCATTATTATCAATCAATATACCATTTAACCCATTCAATATTGTTAGATACAGATCATCAAATCAGAGACATCATCAATAGATAACATCAATTAGAACGTAATTGATCAAATTTCATCAACAAGTCATACTGCAAAACCCTAGTATATGTACGTGACTTCCACAAAAAAACATCAATGTATGTATGCTCTTACCATACACAAAACCCACATACAGATCTACACATATTGAAAATGCTTCACATAATATATACGCAACCACATAGAAGTAGATTCATGTATGTATGTGACTAACCTGAGTAAAACTAGCACACAAATATGAAATCACTGAATTATACATTGACTGCATCACACAACATCTATGAAAACCAAATGTTAGAATACACATTGTTACATTCACACATTATTATACCATCATAATATATCTATCAAACCATACACAAATTAAGTTATATGTATTCATTTTAGATCTGTCAAATCTGATCCATCTCCATGCTCCCTGGTGGACACCTATTTTAGATCAAATCATTCATAAACAATCCACCACTTACACACACTACACTCTGATCTCCATCTCCTTATATAGCTTTAGCCTTATCCAATACCTTAGGCCAATCCCATAGTGATTCAGGTGGTATTCCTTGACAGGATCAAATATCAGTTGACATATCGATTACTATGGGCCAATACCATGATAAAGACCCCTCATATCTAGATTACCATGGTATGGATTATGTACATGACTTTTCTTCAAATTACCTATGTATGTATGCGACCTTGCTTCATAGGAACCACGTATAATTTCTCAAACATTACGTTTATTATTCATTTGTCTCTATATTTTCATTTCTCTATCCATATCATCTGTAGCATTTGTTCCAAACTGCAAAAACACCATGATATCAGAATGTTGTCATCTTTATCAGGTAGGTGTCCATCAAGGATAACACATTAGCCATAATGAAAATAATATCCCCCTTTGGAATTGATTGCAACCACTTTCGTGTTTGGTCACCACCTATAATCACCTGCAAAGAACAATGATTCTTACCAAGTCTCCTTCTCCAAACACCAAGATTCTCTCCCCCTTTGACATCAAGGTAAAAATAGTTAACCAATGATTAATGAATGCTTCTCTTCTCCCTTTGTAGAGAGGATTACTATAAGTATGATCTGTTGAAAACTACATAATGACCATGCTCCCCCTGAGCATATGTTGAACCATATGAAAATATACAATAAAAGCATCAGAATTTATGACTCAATCAAATATTACCTTTCCTATCACACATGACTCATGACTCCATCAATAACCCAACACATTGGGGTTACATATTTGACTCACCATTACATCAATTTCCCAAAATAATGGGATTGCATACATAAATGACTTGACCCCATTACATGACTAAATTTTATAATGATTTACAATGTGGGTGTTTATATGAACTTTACATTAAGAGAATTGTTTGACATTTATAATAAAAACCGAAGACCTCAATGGTGAGGTATAAATACCATGATAGTCATCAACAACCATCATACACCATATAGGATCTTGCAACATGAATATATGATTGCAGCAACATAGATATCCCCATCATAAAGAAGATTATGTAAGATGAGGCAATGTAGTATCAATATTCAACATTATCAACATGTGACTAAATATGCAATGTCTCCAAGCATCACCAAGAAACTATAATAGAAGCATAAGATAATGCAACAACTCATCCCTTTGATCTCATATCAACATGTTCTTTCCATATATAAGAAGATTCATAATCCATGGACAACAATATCAATATGTTATTGATCCACAACACCATAGGCAACAAGTATTCTTTGAGTGCACCAATAAATCAAGAATACCTAAGTCATAGGACTTGATTGGCAACATCATCCATGACTTCATCATTACTAATGACGAGTATAGGTATCTTCACCAATAGACACAACAACTATACATCACCAATGATATATACTCATCATAAATCAACATGCAATAAGAAATGTTCTATATATCATAATGCCAACAATGCACTATTAGAAGCATAGAAGATTCTCCCCTTAAATTTTGCAACTATTCACTATCAAATATGATCATATACACTTCACCAATCAACAAATCCATCAAATAACCAAAGAAACAATGATACTTTGCAGCAACTCCTAAACCAACATTATTTCTAAGTAATATCTGATCATCATCAACAGACTGTAACCAATCAATGTCAAAACCAAAAACCCAATAATAATAATTGATTAAAGCATATTAGAAACTCCCCCTTAGTCTATCCCATTGTTTCTTCATCTCAAATAAACATATGTGAATGTCTATATTAAAGCTCACGTATACACATGAGTTTCCTTTATGAGATCCCTATATAGAAGGTAAAATGTTGAGATTTCTATAATAATAGCTCCCCCTGAACATACCATACATGTTCCTATTCACTGCTACTTCATCAATGCAATGTTAGTTGTATAAGAATCACCAAATGAATGTCGCACCAAAATAGAGAACCATCACAAAGCTACTCATGCATAACTCCCCTTGAGATCATACACTATTGATCCTGTGGACCTCATAATCATCACTTGCTCTTCATGAGGTCATGTACCTCACATCATTTCTGTAGTCACTATTAGAAGTATTGTTTAAACAAAATAGACTGTAGTGATAATTATCTTCTTTTATTCTGAATCTGAAGAATAAGTGGAACTTTACCTCTTATTTCTACTTGAATTATTCTTTGCTAGAAGATATAATTTTTCTAGATTTTTGTATCCTATTGCTATAACCTTTCCAGTTTCTTCATCTACAAGTTTGCATTTAGTTCATTTAAACACAATTATATTTCCTTTGTGAGTTGTTTTACCTACATCTAGAATATTCTACTTTAGCTCTTAAACTAATAATGCACCAACTTCTTTTGCATACTTCTCAAGTTTGATTCTACCTCTTCCCATAAATTTTGTTGGAACACTATTTCCAAGAATCAGCTTACCATGTTTGTTTTTCTTGACAAAATAAAACTTGTCCTTTTCTATAGTCATGTGATGAGAGCATCTGCTAACTATGTACCATTCTTCTTCATCTTCAAATGAGGAAAGAGCAAGGACACACCTTGTTTGTTTTTATTATTTCTTCTTATTAAGAGAATTCATGCTGGATCCATATTTCTTAGGTACTTTGGTAACAATATTCTTATTAGATTTCTTTGCATGTTGTGTTTGGAGGTTCATTGACTTGTTCTACATTTTTTTCTACATGCCCAAACTTGTTACAAGCATAACATCTTATATGACTAGAAAATGAAAATGGAGCTGATCAATCATTATATTTCCATTTCATATTCCTTCTATTGCAATCAATATATTTGTGGCCAAATATGTTGCAAGCAAAATAATATCCCTTAAAGAAACCTAAGTACATGGGCTAATGATATTCTTGTGAAGTGGTTATTTACTTGATATGAATATAATTTTCTTTTTCAATTGGATGCAACGTGTTCATAATTATGACATATAAAGCATTAAACATTATTGATCAGATGAAATAATTGATTAATGTTTCTATTATTGGGAACACGTGATCTCTTTTGAAAATTCATATTCCTTGGATGTTGATCTAGTTGACTTCTTATCTCTTTAATAGGAATTTGAGATTTCGCATTGTTATCCTTCAAGATCCTTGTGCAAGCCTATGAACTAGATTCTCCTTTTATAATTTCATGAAAACCAAGACCAAGTTTAATAGAAGGATACCTTTGATTACTAATCATAGTACTATATTCAAATCTCAAGTGTTTATCCTTTTCTTCTAATTTACCTTTTATAATATTTACCTCAACCTCTATTCTTTGGTATTGGTCTACTTTTACCTGATATTGCTTCGTCATTCCTTATTCAACCTTTCTTCCTTCTTCCAATTGCTCCAATTTGATAATATCTTCCTTCAACCCATTCTTTTGTTCTTCAAATACTTGAAGTAGCTCTTTATTTTTCTTGTTTGACTTTTCAAGATCTTCTCTTAGATAAATGATCTCAAATTCAAGTCATTCATAATATTTTTTATATTATTCTGCATCACTTACTGATTTAACATGATCCTTGTTATCATATGCCTGCAACTTATCATTAAGATTGTTTATCATTTTTAAAGAACAAATAATTTTTCTTCTAATATTGAGAACTTCCTCTAACTCAACTTATTTTGAATCAGTAACTCCATTTGACATAACATACTTATCTTTTGATACGTCATTATTTTCTTTAGAAATAAGATTAGTTGTTGGTTCTCTTGATGAACAATATTCCTTTATTTTTACTTCACGAATTTCATGTAGATTATACCATACTTCCTTTGTAGTTTCATAGTGCATAATCTTTCCTAATGTTGAATCTGGTATTCCACCAAAGATTTCACTTAATGATACATTATTCTTTTATAATTATTCACCTGATAGAGGAGTTTTAGTGCAACCATTACATACTAAATTCAAAACTTCATATCCTCAGTTCATTAACTTAGATTTCATCTCTTCTTTCCATTTATGATAGTTATCATTACTTATCATAAACATACCTTTATTGTCCATTTTTTCTGACTTTCCTTGTTCTTCTGCTATAGATTTTTCTTGACCCATAAATGCAAATATTTCAACAACATTAGATGATTCATTGTCATTGTTCTTCTAAATTGACTTCTTCATTTGATTTTCTTTCTTCTTTTGCTTCTTTCCCATTGTCCCTCATCAACTTCAAGTGGATAGACTTATGCTTGAGTGACCCTCTATAATACCAATTATTGGGAAAAATATTTGGGGGAGGGGGGCGGGGGTTTGAATCATTATTTTAAACTCACTTCAAAACTTTTGAGCTCATATTCTGATTTCTATACATTACTATCATTCATGAAACCAATGTATGTATGTGACTATAGTAAAGGTAAATAATATATATCTAGTTAACTAACTTCTCATATATTTCAACATCAGTTCATCTTTAACCAGTGCATTAGTACTTCATTATTCATTAATTAAATAGTAACCATGAGAAATGAGAGAAGAATAAACGATCACACATAAGCAACACAGCAACACATGAGAACACCATGATTTTTAGATGGAAACCCAATGTGGGAGGAAACCACCACTGCCATCATCTCTATATTCTTGTTTTATTATAAAGGAAAACATCTTAAAATCTTGTACTGGTGCAATATCTTACCAGTATGTAGGTACCCACCTGCATAAGGCTACAACCTTCTCTCTTTCTATAGTACCCACTGGAAGGGAGTTCTAACCCCCTGATCTCATTTACCATCTCCTAATGGAAGGGAGATCCTAACCCCTGCATAGATTTACCAACTACCACTAGAAGGAATATCTGACTCACTTACTGAAGGCTCCAACCCTCAAAACCTCTTGTGGACCACATTTCATAATATTTCATACCGGATCCACCTAACTCAAACTTGCAAGGCACCTTTCGTCATATTTTCAGACTCAACCTTTTCCAAAATTAAGCCCAATATGAAGTAATAATACTGAAATGAAATACTGAATCAACTCATCCAGTCAACATCAACAACCTAATCACCAAATCTCAATCAACCAATGCAACTATATCAAACCAATACATAACAGATCATATCTATACAGAACCACTCATCAGTATACCAATCCATAATATGTTCATCACAAAAACTAAATGTTGTCATTACAAACCATGATCAACTAGACATGACAATATATATGATATTGTTCTCAATAACACCAGTGTATGTACATGTTTCCTCTGTACAAAACCTGCGTACAAATCGTGGAACATTGAGCATTGAATCATCAATCACTGAACCATACTTAGATTATTCCATTTGTCACAGATCAACATAGATTTTTGAACCAAACATAGATCATCATATTGTAGTATTATTATTAATCAATATACCATTCAATCCTTTCATCACTGTCAGATGTAGATCATCACATTAGAGACATCATTGACAAACAACAACAATCAAAACATAACTAATCAAATTCCATCAACAATTCATACTTTAAAAACCTATTATATTTATAGGACTTCCATAACACACATCAACGTATGTACGCGTTTACCATACATAACACCCATGTACAAATATGCACATAATGAAAACACTTCGAAGAATATATACACCACTACCCAAGAAGCAGATTCACGTATGTATGTGACTAACCTAAGTAGAAGTAGCATACATATATGAAATCATTGAATCATACTTTCGTTGCACAACACAACATATATCAAACCCAAATCTTGGCATACACATTGTTACAGTCACACATCATTATACCATCATCATAGGTCTATCAAACCGTACACAGATTAAGAAACATGTATATGTTAGTGTGAACTTTCTTGGAAGGTGTACCAAAAACACTTCACTTAAGTCACTAGGTGATACGTGACCCTAACAACAATTTGTGGTTGTTTATGATTCTGGTTTGAAATAAAACTAGAAAAAAACGTGCAGCAAAAACAACATATATGATCCAAAATGAAAAACAACAATATATATATCCAATGTAACAACCCAAGAGGAAGGACTTTTAAAATGAATAGATATTTTATTGATAAAATCTGGTGAAGGAGATCTACATAAATGGTTCTTCAGATCCCCCTCT
>APFE031753528.1:26646-46797 GCA_000404065.3 Pinus taeda
AACTGCTTATACACCTTGGCAATCAAATGAAAACCAAGGACTTCTCGTACTGCAGTCAATCTTCCCGAATGCTATGTTCAGTGCATTACGACTTGTAGGGCGGTAGACTCGGCTTCCTATAGATCAAAGGTTGTAAGCCTATAGGGGTCTCCCAATATATACGCGACGGTACGTGGGAGCACAATCCGTATTGGCACTTACTGCTTCACCGTGGAGGAATCACCAACCACTCAACGATAAACTACCAGGTTTAAAGACGCCGGAACACGTCTCTAACCTAGACCTCTAGAATATGTGCGTTATGTTCCAATGCGTTGTTAGGTTCGTTCAATTCATTTTATGGTTTATCTTTAATTATGTTTCAGTTTGCGGTCCTACTGTATGTTATCTCTTGAAACTTCCTAAATGCAAACTATATGCGAAAATGGTATCGTTTCATTGAATGAACTCTATCTACGGGAGAGTTGAGATTTTTATACAAACAAAACGATCACAAAGATCCTAATGCAGCTAATAACAAGAAATGAAAATCTTTTTCTTTTTTCTTTTTAAAAGAAACAATTAACAAGAAATGCTAATTAATAAAAAGCAAAAAATCTTTTGTTTTTCTTTTCTTTTAGAATAGTATGATGCACTCAACAGATTTCAAGAGATATGCACTCAACAGATAATTCACTCAAAGGAATCCAGGACCAATTCTGAAACGTAAAAAATGACCTACCAAAGCAAAGAAAACACCAAGACTTTCGATGAACCATGTAATCTAAGTTCAAATGAAGTCAAGCAAGAAATAAACAAGCTAAAAGTGAGTTACTTGCAGCATAGAATGCAAAACTAGTACAACTACCAGAGGAGTATGGAAAACAATCAAAAACTGATTGGATCATCAAACCATAAATCCCACAAAAGGCTCGACATGCAAAGCCACTAGGGCTAAGATATAAAATTGATAGGAAAAAAGCAAACAACTGAAGGATAAAAAGAACAACCAGTCACATAAAGGTCCAACTAACTTCCAGAAGTTGTAAAAGATGCAAAAAGATACAAATCCAAGCTCAGAAGGCTGACAAACAAGCTAATTGGAAAAATTAACAAGTCTGGCGCGACTGTCAGACTACAACTCGCGCTATAAAGGGATTGGTGCGGGTTGTCTAATAGAAATAGGCACCAACTGGCGCGACTGTCAGAAGAAAAACCGCACTAATCAAGTTTGCTAGGTAAAAAAACAAAACAGGTAGTCCAAAGCTTGGTTTACAATATCTATAAAGGCCAGCAAGCAAGAAACAGCAAGAAATTCAACCCAGAAAGCTATTCAAGCCAGTAAACAAGAGAAAAATTAACATGCAAGACAAAGTCGAAATTGTTCAGTCCATAAACCAAACTGGAGATTGACTGAAGTGGCTTTGATCTACTTCACTACTGCAAAGCAATAGTGTTTCGAAGGCTATCTGGCCGTGCTTCAGGCTCCATCTAAAGTTTACAAATCAAACAACAAAATCAAACAACAAGCTTCTCCCCAGTGGAGTCGCCAAATTGTTGAACTGGTAAATCCCCTCTGCGGACAAAGGCGATCCCACTAGCCCAACACGGGTCTAGTAACAATCACACAACACTAACACACAGGTTCCTAATTGCAAATCAGAGATCGATGATGATGGCCTACCTGGATTCCAAAGCTAGTAGTTGTAGAAGAATCGTCACTCCCGTTCCTTTGCTCTGGCTGGTCACAATCCCCACGATCCTCGTGAACGGACACCTGCACATGCAAAGAACGATACAAATACAAGCATAAAATCCAATATGTGCAATTATATATCAGTCAGAAAAGATATAACTCAATCATAATTATAAAGACACATGAGTGGAACCATAATGATAGTTGTCTATTAATGAGTAAAAACAGAGAAAGATACAACCAAGGTTCTGATGTTGAACCTCCTCTAACTTGGCGAGCAACTAAATACGCCTTGCAAAATACATTCCCTCTCTCAGAATTCCGGCAGCATAACCTCCCTATGCTTCACAATTCTCACTATCACTCCAGCATTACTTCAGCACTCACAAAGACTCTAGCAAAACTAGCTTGTTTAATACATGAGGACAACCGATGGAGAAGGGAGGAAGATACATTGTACCAGGACACCTGTTGTGGATTGGCATTATCTCTGAAAAGCCACTCAGCATAGTTGTCATGGATAAAAAATGACTTTTGACCTGTATCTTGAGGATTTTTCCTTCATAGAACTTCATGAGAAGAGAGGAAAAAACATATGGGTACGCGTTGGCCAAAAATCATTACCAAATTTAGGTGGCGCGGGTGTTGCTCTAGGACAGAGCGCCAATGGGCACGCCCCCTTTTGAGGAACAGAGTCATTGGTGCGGGTAAGACACTATGTACCCGCGCTAATGGAAAAAGGGCACTTTTTAGGGATAATTTGCAAAAGGTGTCTTCAGGGAACATGAAGTACATACTCAGGGGAACACAATGCAAGTGTTTTTTGGTTATGTCACTGGTCACAGGTCCAGTAATGTGTCCTCCAATGTACAAAAACAAGGGTAACAGGGACGGTGACCAACGGTGAAAAATTACTGTGTAACAGTTCCTCTTCCTAATCTAGCAGGGAAGACTCATATAATTTTAGATTCTCTACATTCACAACTATGTAAATGTGCTTATATAGGGATAAACTGAGTTTATATGCATTATCTCCCATCTTTTCTAGTATCACAAGGGGACCATACCATAGAGCCTTGATTTTCTTACCAAGACCTTGTAGCTTGTCGTTTTTCAACTATAGCAATACTCTATCTCCTACCTTAAAATAATTCTTTATTTTGTGTTCATCATGCTATTAGGTGTGGAGCCTGATTATCTTCTTAATTCAGAGCTCTCGTTTTAGCCATGTTGGACCCCAATTCTTAAGGGGGTGGCAATGCTCCCCATAGTATCATCGTCAGGGGGGGTTTAGAGGGGGGCGACAACAATTTTATGAGCCCCCCCGGCGTGGGTTCTAGGGCAACACCCTTGAAGCAAAAAAAAGATGAAAATTTCCTTATAAAATACTTTAATTTCGTAGTCAATATGGGATGTTCATTAGGCGAAAGATATGATAGTAGAAGTTATGTTAATTTAAGGTTTTTTTACCCTAGAAGACAACCCTCATTTTATACGAGGGAATTTTATTCCAACTATGTATGATTATTCTATGTGAGAAAGAGAGAAGAAACTGAGAGCGGAGACGAAATTACAATGGATTTGTTGTAGGTTGTATCTATTATTTTGTTGGATAATATAAAATGAAGGCCTAGTTGTTTCTCTATGGATATAGCCCAAATTGGGTGAAACACATATATCTATGTCCCTCTTGTTTTATGCTTTTTCATGTTTGTGATTTCACAATATTTTATATGTTCCATTGTTCTGTTATTTAATTCCTAACAAATTCCTGGCCTTATAGTTTTCCTATGACTTTTACAATGTCTCCTATACTTATACATGGATCTACCTAATCTCCTCAACAAAATTTTCGTCCCTCAAAGCATCCCCTATAATATCCTTCCTTAATCATCCTTTCTTCCCATATGCAATATCCAAAGATGAAGGTAACAAATATCCAAAACAAGTTTCAAATGGGGCCTTACCAATAGAATTTTCGACTGCTCTATTATCAGAGTGTTGTATATATAACATATTTTCATCCTAGGTTTTCAAGTGCTTTTGATTGTAACCCCTCAAAAGTTGCACCAAATTCATGTTGACTACTTTTGTTTACCTATATATCTATGGATGGAATGTTGTAGTCCTATTCAACTATTATACATAGTGTTGTCATTTATGAAAACAAGTGTCATTGATGGAAAATAGGATGTCCAATATAATAGTAGTATCGTTCATGGGTCAAAGGAAGTAGTTGATAAAAGGATATCTTGAATATCCTCATTAGGTGAAGCGAAAGGAGGATTGTATTTTATTAAGTTTTTGACAAGGTTATAATTCCCTAATGATCCTACAAGTAGCATGGTTGGATAGGCTTTATCAATACCTTTTTAATAGTATATCCCATTTTAAAAAATACGTCCTAGATGAGAATTTATGACCATCTTAAAAAATACGTCCTAGATGAGAATTTATGACCATCTAAAAATCAACATTAGTTTAGGGACCAAAACTATAGGGAAAAACCCCCAAATATTAATATGTTAAACAATGCACAACTCTTGAGAGGATCCATGGTTTAATGGATAAGTCAATGATAGATTTTGGTAGGAGTTACATGAATTTTAATAGGCTTAAAGAGTGTATCTTTCTCAAATCGAATGACAAATATAGGCTAACATGTGCATTGGTTAACTAAATCACATTGGCTAATACAAGGGTGACACATTGTAGTGCTTGAATGGCCAATGACATGGACCCATCTGCACAATCATCCATGACACATGGTAATGTTTGATTGGATGATGTGGTTACCTATATAGTCAACAAGGGTGAAACATGGAAATGTTTTTTTGGATGATATGGCCTCCCTGCATAGTCAGAGATGGTGTTAGGATAGTGATGTGGCAACGTTAGGAATTTCCATGTGGTAGACAACTTTTGCAAGAAGTGCAAACATTGATGTCAAAGGATGTATGGGGCTTAAGGGAATCTAATTGGTATCTATGAACTTCAGTTGATAACCATCAAAATAGTAGGATAAGTGAGGAATACTTGAAAACATTATGTCTATGAATGGTGGATACACGTTTGAATGGTATTTTTGTTGAAGGTGAGTTTTCTATAATAGATCAAGTAAATTTCCCCCACAAAGTGCATAGATGGATAGTTCTTAGAGAGATGTTTCCAATGGTTTATCACACTTGGAAAATATCCTAAGGGTTGAAAAGATATTGCAGATTAAAGTTAGGCAATCAACCTTTGTTGTAGAAGTTCATAGGTCTAGGGTCCTTATGAATCAAAAAAACAAGTGCGTGAAAGAAAGGGCCAAACTCCAGACTTGTTCAGGGTCATTAGATTGTTTGAGATAGTTTAGTTATGCAAGGTTGTTGGTGTAGAAGGGTCCCAAACCTAAACCCATGAACATTGTTCCATGTGATGTAAAATTTCTAGTGTAGACTGGGAATTTAACCTTGAAGATTTGTTTTCAAAAGAAACATAAGAAAATCACCCGAACCTGACCTTCTGTCTTCATATAGGTTGATGACATGGCATAAGGACGTGGCTAATAAGGTGGCACTAACTTGGCCTAGATGATGACGTGCCACCTTGTGTGAGTGACATGTGGTATGAATATATGAATGTTTTAGACAATAAATTGGGCCAAATCCATGGACATGTGGTGTCATTCATAGGATACAATGTGGTAGGATGATGTCATCACAATGAAAGAAGTATCATCAATTGATGATGTGGCATAACATCAGGAATTATGCCAACTAATGGTGTTTGTAAATGACTCCTTGTGTTATAAAATTCTCAAAATTCTATTGGAGTGTTGTAAGTGGGCTTGAAAAATGTTTATTTGGTAGTTTGACCATTGGGATGTTTGGCTTGAGTGTAGCAACGAAGAAGGCCTAAACCCGAATAATAACATAAGTGCATCCTATGTTAAGGCTTTGGTCACAATCATGCTCATATTGAAAAAGGAGCTCAATTCTCCAAGAACTTGGATAATTAAGAATTTGGTGCTAAAGTTTATTTATGAATTAAAATATTTTGTTCTAATGTTGGATAGTGGAGAATTACATAAAATATAGGATCGTATTGGTTGTAGTGGCTACAACCACCCTCCAAAATTTTCCCTATACTTTGATTTTGGAGCCTTCCTTTCTATTGACATGAGCTTACCTTTGATTTTTGTGAAGTATTCATGATTTGATTAAGACTTAGTATTTTTATCTTTGCTTGTGTTTGCTTGATTCCATACTTAACTGATCTTTTTGAGGCACACACAACCTTTTGACTTGATCTTGTAGCAGTTCTGGGCTTGCCTCCAAAACTGCGGAATCTATGAGGGCAAGCTAGCCTTGATGATGGGAATTGTGCAAACCTGACAAGAAGCTCAACCTTGAGCTTGAGAAATGTGCAATCATGGATAACAACCCAACACTAAGGTCATAAATTATGCAATCTAGTCCTTGAGTTCAGAAACTGTGCAATGCACTGAGCCGAAAAGTTTCCTAGTTCCCCAAAATTGCAATCTTTCTCAGCAGTGTGAATGGAAAGTTTCCCCAAAAAGAAAAAAGTAAGAAGAAAAAAGTGAAAAAGCAATCCCTAGAAAGTATGGATTCATCATTAGTTTCATGAAGGTGGCACAATCCCTATTTTTAGAAATTTCTGCCAAGTGTCGCTTTTTCCTTGATTTTAGGCATGCATGTCATAAACCCCAATCCACTCAAATATATTTAATATAATATTCTAGAGATATTTTTTACATTCAATCTTGGAGCCCTAGCAATCCCGAGGAGATCAAGGAACCTTCAGTGGATTTGTCGTTGCTTTTCGGGGTGAGTTTTGCTTTTGTCATCTTTTACTGCTTTTTCTATTTGTTTTTGTTATTTAGCTTCTATGAGTGATGTTTTGCTTGTTTATCTTCATTGTTTTTGGTATTTTAACTTGTATTAGCTTGTAGAAGTGTTGTTTCAGTTTGTCGTTTTACATTCATAAGTGTTGCATCAATTTTCTTGTTTTTGCACATTGGCGGTCATCATTTCGATGACTCTCCTCACATATTTTTTTTCCTTTCATTTATTAAGTTACTACACTTGATTCACATTGATCCATCCATACTTTGTTAGATCCATGTTTTATTTTCATTATCTTTCACATATTCTTGTTTCACACACTTTTACTGGGCAGATTTGCACTTTCCCTTGGCCAATTTTCATGTTGCGCAGTCTCAAGCCTTACGATGCACCTTGGTTGTTGGCAATGCTTAATGCGCAGTTCCCACTTCTATGCTCCTTCACCTGCTCATAAAAGTTGTGCAATCCCTCTCACTCGTGCATCGATTTACTACTTGATCTTGCTGTGAAGGTAGATTTACAAAATCTTAGTTTTCTCTACAAGAGTGCATTTTCTGTCCCACAAGTACCACAGTTAATGAGCACTTCTCTCCAACAGTCACTGTTACCATGGCACCTAAGAAAAATGCTTCAAAATATACTACTTAAAGCAGTACAAGGGAAGCAGTTGAGAAAATTCCAGTAAACTTTCCAGTATACCGAGATAATCAAATCTATGTAGAAAAGGACTCAAATATTACATGGAAGAAAGTGAATGAAGCTTTTTCAGCAAATGACTTCACAACAAATATAGAGGACCAACAGGCATACATTAATGTCTAGATATTAGGGCTACATAGGGTTGCATGCAGATATCTATCCTTCCCATCTCCAGATATCATCATCTGGATTGTCTCACATATTGATGTGAAGACCATGAATTTGAGCAGTGCCAGCATACAAAGGCTTGCTAATTTTTTGGCAGCAGATTACCAACGTATCTACCACATGCTTGAGCCAGAAACACTCATGGATTCATTCTTATATGCCACCAATAGCTATTTGGGCACAAAAGATGTTATTAAGAGATCGGTGAAGGAGCCATCAAAATTTTGACAGACACTCACCAACACTTATAAGACAAGGTCTCTCAGGAGGGCCTATCGACTGCTCGTCATCTTAGCTTGTAGAATATACAGTCAATGGAGCACAAAGACCTTTCTATAAGGGTGGGAAATACTTCTGAACTGGGTTGGGAACAAAGGGAAGTTACTCAACTGGCTAGACTTATTGTCTCGATAGTTAAAGATCCATGTAGGTGATTCCTTGAATCCTCCCAAGGACGGGTAAGCAAGATTCTATACGTTTGCATATTTAATGGATGTAATCTGTGCACATAATGTATTCCATAGCATGGAATGGGCTTGGACACCTTGAAACCTTGCCATGTACATCCACTACAAGCTGCTCTCAAATTCCAAACATCGAAGGGTTATGGAGAAGCTAATTGACCACTTCCTCATTTCGCTATACAAGATGATCTTTGAGGAAGAACCACCTTGCATGTCACCTGCAACAATGGATTAGATATCATATATCACAATTTGGTTTTCCTCATGGGATAACACCTTTCTTAGAGTGTTCAACAGAGAGAAGTCACATCTTTTGCCATGGTATGCCACTGACAAGCTTGTCATGCAAGAAGTGTCATATCATATTGCCACAGGATTGTTAACAACTTTTCATAGGAAGAAGAAAGCACCCTTGCCAACTCTTCTTATGAAAATTGGATTGTACGAGATAAAAAATTTGAAATTTGTAGATATTGAAGGAACGATAATAGAGAAGTTTGCATTCATTACTTGAGACTTTAATCTGTACGATCCCCGTGGTATTTGAAAGATCCATGTATCAGAATTCACTTTCAGTGGCTAAGTTGGACATTTCATTGGTAGGAGGAGGATCCATGGAAAAAATTATATAATGTTGTTAAGACCTGCGAGCCAGTGAGTTTTGTAGGAACTTCAAAGGTGACTCCATACAAGGAAGCTACTCTTGAAGCAATGCTAGTAGAAGGGAGAAACTCCGTGTAAGATAAGGGAAAGAGAAAGGTTTCTTATAATCCAAGGGGAGAATGAAGTTGCAATATGAAATCAAATCAGGCTCTTATGAAAGCAGCTTTAGCAACAGATGTAAAGAGGAAAAAAAAGATGTAGAGAGAATAATAAAGGAAGAGGGAAGAGAAAACGATATTGGAGGAACAAAAGTAGAAGAAAGAACAAGAAGAGAATCAGAAGTAGGAAGAATAAGAAAGGTCAGGCACAATATCAGAAGAAACAACGCAGAAACAAGTTGAAGAGAAAGAACATAACTAACAACTAGCAAAGGAGGGCTGATAGATGCAGGATCAAGAGCTTACTCATCACATTGAAGAATTGATAGAGATCGATGACACAGAGGCAGAACCAGATCTGCAAAATCAATATATCAAATTGATGCATAACACGCAACAGGTCACTATTTAGTCTCCACCACCTCTAGCAGCAGAGTCAACTCTAGATGAGGAAGGGGAGGTTGTTCCTCTTGACGATGATCCATTTATGGACATGTAAAATTTTTCGTATGATGAAATCTAGAAGAAGATTTTTTTTTTTGTGAATTAGTCTACTCCTATTATTATACAAAAAAATTTACAGTGAGGCAAGCCTCGAAGATTCTCTCCATACTGACTATGGATTGAGCAGTGAACTTACATCGGAGAGCAAAACTTCCTTGAGAACTGACTTGTCCAAAACCAACCGTGAACAGACCAGGTAGCATTACAGGCAGACTCCTGAATGCTGACTCGAACCCAAAAAACCATAAACTGCCCAGAATGCATTACAAACAGAGGTAGAACTTTGCTGAGTCCTAGCATGGACTGAACTGAAATAGACTCAAACCTGAACATAACTAAACCAAACGAAAACATTAACAAGATGATGACAAAATCCACCAAGTGAAGTTGGCATAGACCTGAAACCAGCATGGATATTGTGGAATGCAAAGGAGGCAAACTCCTATTTCGTCTGCAGGACCAAAAAAGAAGCGAAGGTGTGTTCATTCGTCCATGGAGGTTGACGGCTGCTCCTTGACTATCCTGCACCCATACTGCTCTGAGGCACTGGAATCCGACTAAAGGATTGCATTTTTGGCTAGCTCGCTTGGACTCGCAACCGCTCTAGGGTTCACCGCGGACAAGGTTCCTTGGCACTGGACATGAGTGGCCTGCCTTTGCTCTGAAGAGGCTCTGGGTTGAGCCATATTCTCACACTTCTCGATCTTGACTGAGACGAAAAAAGAGGAATTCGCCAAGGTACAAGGTATTCGGAAACGGGTGGTGGGATGAGCGCTGTGCGCACAATCCTCATTACAAGCCCGCCCTCGAACTCTTCCCCTGCCTCTCCTGGATGCCAGGGTTTCCATATCATCTAAGGAAAGGTCTGAGGTATTGGAGGAGCGCTGTTAGACATCCCGTCCTCTTGAACCACCCCGAGAACCTCCCCTCCTGCTGACAAGTTTGAGCCGTTCACGCGGCATGTTGAAGACCTAGGTAAGGTGACACGGGAGCGAAGGCACAGTGAGCCAGGAAGGCAAGGCGATGGAGGCAAAGAGGGGCGAGGAATTAGAACGTAGGGAGCGACCATAACAGAGGTGAGAGCAAAGATGGGTGAGCCTACGACAGAGGCCGAGACCCCAAGAGATAGAGGTCGAGACCCAATGAGACGAAGGTCGAGACACTAAATGAAACAGAGGCCGAGACACCAAATGAAATAGAGGCCGAGACCCCAATTGAAACAGTGCCGAATTGCTTGTCCAAGCTAGTGGATGTGAACTATTATAATGGCGCATTGAGTCGCCCAGAGCAATCACCACGACCCAGCAGAGGATCTGTGACAAAATCACGGGAGAAGCAAGCAACAGGAGCTCCATCGTGCTATGAACGGCAGATTTCAAGTGGGAGTTGATTGCAGCAATCAATTTAATTGTGCGGGGACTGCATGTCGTCCCAATGTCCATACAAGTGGTGGGACTGGGCTACCACTTGCCTAGTTGGTGTGCCATCCTCGTACGTCGCCTTAAATCAAACACCCGCAGCCGGGGAAATCTAGAAGAAGATTGTACAAGCATGCAAGAAGCATTTTTTCGATGATATCACATCTCCTGCTTTTATGAGAGAAAGGGTAATTGTGGTTGACACTAGGAGAGATCCCAAAGGCAATTCCTCAGCCAACCTGGCCTTCATAGGTGCAAAAAAGTCAAACACTCAGTGTCTGATGGTCGAGAATAATAAATTGGCAAAGAAATTGTAGGCTTCCAAGCAAGAGGTTGAATAACTTTGCGTAGTAGGTCAGAATGCAGCTTCTGCATAGGTACACCTAGAGGAAATGAGGACACTTGGGGAGACCATGCATAATCTCTATGAGGAGCTTGTTACCATGCATAAGGTAGTTGTTCACTTGCATAGTTTGCAACAACAGTGTAAATACTTTGTCGAAACTATCAGAAATGTGCATATTGCAATCACTACCATCCATGACTGGACAATGCGATACAAAGGGCACCACTTGACTTGGGTAAGAAAATGAAGCCACATGTAAATATGGGGAAAGAAAGAGAGCATATGTTGATCCATAACATCAAACAACTCAAATCATTCATTGGTAACATTCAAGCCTCATATTCACGGATATACAAGAGTTTGGATTTCTTGGAGAAGACCCACAAGATCCCATCAGTTGGCTCAGTCACTAAAGCCAAACCCAGGAACCGAGTTAGAAAGGAGATGAGGAATACTTCGAGTAGTTGAGACATATTTCCATGAAGAAAGACTTGGAGGTGAATAGAAAGAACATGCACAACTACATTGGAGGCCCTGTCCAAGTGCGAAACATGTTGATCATGCTTAAGAAGAAAGTAGAATCTGGTTCCAAAACATTGTATCGTGATGCCATGGAGGCTAGAGTTTGCTTCCAGGCATATGCCATCACATAGTTTGGTGATGCCATCTCATAGTACCAATCTTAGCTCCGCTACATGACTAAAAAAAATCAAGTGGAATTTGCTGAGCTTGAGTTCTCCCAAACTCAAGCATGATAGTGTTTTGTCTTGTTAAGTTGTCTAGTTGGCTCTACCCTATTTTGTCTTATATGGGTACGAGTGTAATTTGTAATTAATTTGTAAGTGGAATTCCAAGTGTCAATATTGGAATGTGAAGATTCATGATGTAATGTAATGAGTTATTTTCTAAACAAGTTGAAGAGTCACGAGGGTAGTCCAAAGTTCACAAAGGGGAGTTGAAGAGCAACCTCCTCTTGTTATAAATAGAACCTCATAACTCATGTAAAATGATTTTGGGGAGCCAAGATTTTAGCTAGGATTAGGCTTAGAGTAGGGATCTTGGGAGTTTCTAAGAGCCTTGGCTTCTCCATAATGCAGAGGAAGTATACTTCTTTGGAGGAGTAGGTGATTTTGACTTCACATTCCACTATTTGGGCTAGTGGTCTGTCAATGGTGTATGTATGATTGAAACTTTCACTTAATAAAATATCAGAGCCGACACATTTTCAGGCATATGTTGTAAATGTAGTAGGACTATTCTTGTTATGTTTGTAATGTATGTTATTTAACTTATGCTTATTGTTATGAAATATTTCATTTACATTGGTATGAACCCCGTTGAATGTGTTAAGTTGTGTTAATTCATCATTGTTAACTTGTGAACTATTTCACATACTATCTTGTGATGTCATTATGCTCATGTGTTCCTTTCAAGCTGCATATTATTACAGGATTTTAAGGTGCTCACTTATTTTCCCTTCTGCATGGAAGAACATTCATGCATCACACTTGAATCTCCATAGGGTCACACACTTGTTATCACCAAGGTCACTATACATCACTCTATCTGTAATTGCAACCAATGCATATCATTACCACCCACTGCATCGGAAATCAAACTATATTCTAGATGGGACTCCTACACAAAATGGTGTGAGGTCTAATTGGGACTTCATATCGGGGATATCCCATGAATGTTGGCAGTTACAACACCGTCAATAGTATCTTATGATGATAATTGATGGATAACTACCAGTAGAGACGAAATTAAATGATGAAGATTACATGGAGGTAAGTGGAAGAGAAGAACAAGACGTTGTGTGAGAGTACAGTGGGTAAGGATTGATGATGATATTTTACAATTTTTAGTTGAGAATAGAGTGTCAAAATTATAAAACCTCAAGTTCACAAGTTGGATGTGAGCTAAGATTGTGATGAATTACTCCTTCTAGCAGTAGGAAATTAATTTAAGTGTCTTCTCAAGCCTAGTGTGGAGTGAATAAAGCTATTGTTCTCGAGCAGTGTGTAATTTGCATGAAAATAAAAGAATAGAACCAAGGAGTATGAGATTTATGGGTTATAGATCGACATAAAGATCATAGTGTGTGTATACTGAGAGTAGTAGAGCCTGATAATGAATGAATTACTGAAGTTTGGTGTTGTAGATAGAAGTAGTGTGTGCCTGCAGAAGATTCAAAAGCCTGTTGAGGTTGAAGAGCTACAGAGGAGGATTGGCTATAAGAAGGCTGTAAAATTAATTAGAAATTGAATGAATGAAAGCTTCTAAAGGTTTGAGTTTGAAAATCCTATGAAAATATAGATATGTTTGGTAAACGTAGGTCAGTGTCTGCATAGATCTAAGGTCGATGCCTCAAGAAATTTGGTGCTTATAGACCTGAGGGGGTTGGGGCCTCCTATGAGTGGGTGCTCACAAAATAATTGATGTTATTAAAGTTGGTTCTATTGATTTACATCATAATGTGAACAACACTTTGGTGGTTTTTCTCTCGGAAGGGTTTCCACATTAAAATATCTATGTACATATGTGATGTGAATGCCTTATTAATGTGTATATCTTGCATATTGATGAATGATTGTTTAAATAATTGTAAAATTTTATAATTACCAATTCACCCTCCCTAGTAATTTTTTGATTCCCAACAACTAGTATTAGAGAAAGATCCTTTAAGAACAACTTAACCACTAGAAGGTAGATCCACAGGGAATCAGGGTAATTCAGGAAAACTATGACATCTACACAAGAAGAGCACTAGTATTTGATGGAGTTAATTATGTATTTTGGAGATTTATAATGGAAGCATATATTATGTGCCTTGGTGTGGATGTGTGGGCTTTAATAGAGTCTGGATACATAGTTCCATAAAATTCATTGACAGATCCTAACAAAAGGAGAGCCTATAATAGTAACACCCTCCAACCACATTTACCCAAGCTAACCAACCTACCAGGTTAAACACGCAATGAAGAATTACTATGATATGAATCAAATTCCCAACTAAAGTTAAGGAAGTGGAATCAATAAACCAAAACCAAATCGACCTTCCTGAGGAGCTACAAGACCCTTGAGGGCTAACCAACCACTCCAGGTGCCAAACCCCTAAGTTAAATTTCTTTTAAAATTAGCTAAACCCCAGTTGCTCCCATGAAAATCCCTCCATGTGGATGTAACCTTCCATTCGCTCCCACAACAAGGGATCCATGCAATTGCAAACTTTTTCACGTAGTTCTATGCCAACGACTGCGCGATTTAAGCCACTTTTTCAGGCTAGTCTCCAGACCACTTCCTATAACTTCATCAAACTTCCAAGAACAATGAATGACACCAGGAAAAATCCTTTCACACAAAACTTAGACAACCACTTGACCTAACTAGGCCTATCCATGACATACATTTCATCAAACACAATATGAACATGTAATCTACATGTCAAAATTACATATATGAACATAGGGGTCTCAAACTTATTTGATAATCGTCAAGAAGGTATGATTCCTTCTCACCATAGATGCAATATTATCTATTACATCATTCATTCATTAAAATTTCATTTACTAATAAGATCATGATGAGATCCATAACTCAAGTATATTCTAAACCCATTCTTATAATTGACATATAACCAAAATATTAGCAATGATAGAACAACCATCAAATGCACATACTAACAAATACATTTAATCATGAAATAGAAGGGAAAAAATCTCTTAATAACATATGCAAAATCCAACCAAGTTAGGGACCTCCACGTACCATTGGACCATAGTGGGTTGAATCGAATGTCTCTTTCATCCAATCACCCCCGCACCATATTCAAAGCATGAATGTGGGATCTCATAGAAGAAACAAACAAAACCAAAATAGGCCTTCCAGAGGCCCAACCACCTCAACCCTCAAACAATTATTCCACCTCATGGTCAGACATCACTAACCATCACCAAATTGGTCTCTATCAAAGTTGTCCAAGGCTCCAAATATTTTGTTCCAACGTGGCTTCCAGGACTAGTAACTCAACCCACAGGTGCCACTGGGCTCTAGAGTATTTGTCCATCCAAGGTTTCCAAGAATAGTGACTCAACCCACCAAGGGCTCCAGAGCATTTTTCCAACCAAGACTTCCAGGACTACTAATTCAACCCAAGCTGTTACAGGGCTTCCAGAGCATTTTTTCAACCAAGGCCTCTAGGAGCTAGTAACTCAACCCATAGCCATAAGGAACATGAGCACCAATCATAAAACAAAAGGAAAAATCCACAATACTGTGGCTATCTAGGAAATAATAATGCTAGGAAAAACCATTGTCAATCTAGGCAATCCTCCATGTCAATGGAAACTCATAACCAAGAAACCACATGCATGTACCATGCATGCCAAAATTAGCAAGGAAACCATACATGAAACTTGACACCTGCAAAGCAATCCCATTTTAGCTGATGATCGAACTATTCCCTTGAGCTTTCCTTCTTTCCTTTGCCTCCCTTCTTTGATCCAAGTGAATACTAGAGTACTCTAATAAAAATATAAGTGTGCAAGAGTAAGAAAGAGAGAATATATAGAGAGAGAGCTCCAAGCTAAGACTGACAAAAATACATGAACTAATCCTCAAAATAATATTTATCATTGAGGCCTCTAATTTCTTCATTTTCCCTTTAATTTCCTCCTCATGCAAATTTGTAACTCTTCACCTTCCTTTTCTAGTATTTTACTTTATTTCATAAATAAAACATCAATTAATGCCTTTTTTCTTTTTGAAATCCTTTTCCAATGCCTTTGCTAATTTCCATTAGCCATAATAAAACAAATGAAGACCCACTAGGATGTTTTCCCCAACATTTAGCTTTAAATACATGTCCCATGACCTTGGTCTTCTTTTTTCCTTTATTAACTTTATTACATGGAATTTTAACCATTGGCTATTACAGACCCCTCCCCCTTAGGGGGAACACCGTCCTTAGTGTTCAATGACACCTACAACCAAAAATACCGCTAAAAACCAAAATATACTACCCATCGATCTTTATAACTCATCTCATTGCAATATTTACAATGACCACTGTTAAAAATATGATAATCATACCGTTTACTGGAGCTTTATAACACAACTTACTAAAATATTTACAATAACAACCACATATACTCTCATGCACATTTGCTTCAACCAAAAAATAATCATATTGCCTATGGAGATTTATAACACAACTCGATACAATATTTACAATAATATACACTTATATACATATGCACACTAGCTCTAACCAACAAATAAAAGGATACGATGCTTGCATCTGCAACATGGGAATCTAAAGGCTCATACCTCCATCCTCAGAAGTAGTACCAAGATTCACCTCCTTCCTGGGAAGTCCAGAATCCACTGTCAAATTCAAACTTGCATCCAAGTTACAATGCTACAACCATTGCACTACTTTTCCTCTTAGTGAACAGTTACTAGCTCATTGTTCCAGGGCACACTCCCAATGTGCATATGATTCCATATGGAAATCCTAATGACCAAAATCAATGTATTCCATGGCATTCCCTTCTCTACTACATAGTCCCTCGGGAAATCTGATCATCCCTTTCTATGTAGTCACACACCTTCCAAGTTATGTGGGAATCCCCTTCTTTGCTACATAGTCTGTCGAGAAACCCCTCCCTTGGAAAGGTTTCATCACATTGAAAGGTCCAAAAACCAAGGAATATCCTTGCCTCAAAATGATCATACTAGTCATAGCATGCTCATGGAAATCAATGGACACTCTTGGGTACTAGTGTCCCACAATGGCCCTGCTCCTGAAGTGTTTTACCAACATACTACTGCCCATTTCAATTCCTTTCGCTAGTACTGCTAACATTCTTACAGTCAATTTCACCCACCCAACCAAGTATTTCCATGATTTCCTATAACAAGCACATAATTTCCATTAGGATAAAATAAATTGAAATAAATTCACATCATACCTTATCAGTGGCCCGTCAATAAGGTTCACTTGCAATTTTGTTCACTTCCTGTCACAATAAGTCAAACTAGTTGTTTGATCAAATCATCATGTATAAACACATCACATCTGGTTAGATCAAAACTCAATTTCCATAAATGAAAATAATAGATCAGATGTAACCATCATAAATTAGAGTCATAGATCGCATGCGTAATTAAAATTGAAACAAAATACTGTTACTTATCCTTAAATCAATTCTTTGCTTCTACCTTTGTTCTTCGTACACACACTGAATCAGTTGCACAATCGGAAAGCACCCAATGCTTCTCTTCTCTTCAATCACATGCACATACACCCAGTGTACATCACAACACATACACCCACACACAGTGTAAAAAACCACACAATAGATGCACCTTCACCCAACATACAACGCAACACATATACATAGACAAAGTACGATACGTTGAATACAAATGTCGCAATACAATGACTAGACAATATACATAACATAGTACCACATGTATGCAACACGTGTACACTATGTACACAACACTTCTTGCACAACGTGTACACAACACCACATATATGAAATACCTCCTGCACAATGTGTGCACAACACCACGTGTACACAACACCTCATGTACAGAGCACCAAGTATACAACATGTAAACAACATCACGTGCACACAATACCACATGTATGCAACACCACCTACACAACGTGTACACATAACCACATGTATACATCACCACCTGCACAAAGTGTACATAGCACCACATGCACGCAACACCTCATGTACCACATGTAATAAGCACCACATGCACACAACACCACATGTACAACATGCACACTACACCATATGTACACAACACCACATAGACAACATGCACACAACACCATATGTATACAACACTGCACATACAACACGTAAACAATATGTACACAACACCATATGTATACAACACCACACATAAAACACGTACACAACACAATATGTGCACAACAACACATATCAAATGTGAACACAACGCTATATGTACATTGTAGTGCATATGCAACATGGAGAAATTACTATATGTACACAATGCTGCACATACAACATGCACACAAAACCATATGTGCACAGTACTGCATATGTAACATGCACACAAAACTATAGGTACAACATGTACAACATGTACACAATAGTAGTACTGCACATCTAGAGACTACACACTAACTCTACCAAGCAACCTTGCTTCTAGTGACTTTCCACTATTCATGCTTGTTCCAACATGCTGCAGATCGCACTGCTTTCATTCCGTTGATGTATCCCTCAGCATAACCCACCCATAACATAAACATAGGCATAGTATAATCACATAATATCAATTCATATCCACATGATACTAACCTCATAGATTTTTGGGGGCTACTCTTCCCACTTGATTCCTCATAAACCAGGAACCCCTTCATGCCATTAACTCACATAAGTAATCATTCCTCCACAAGAATGATCCCTAACAACCCTGTAAAACAAAAACATACACATACATACATATACATATATACATTAGCATAAAACAACCATGACCCCTAATGATCCTATCAGACAATGGCATACATACATATATATACATGTAATCATTAGCATAATCACGATCACAACATAATTACCAGATATAATAAGGTATAGCTTAAGATAACTCCCTTTATCCGTGCATAACATGCACAACATTGAGAATAACAGTTCCCAACATATCCAAGGCATCTTACACCTCAAATCCTTTTACTTTACCTTCCTTGGTTACCTTTCTCATTATTTTTCTGCCATTGTCCATGTACAACAATGGACCCAACCAATCCAACTAGTTGTCATATTCTTGCCTTCAACTACCCTTATAAATGCACTGACTTCATCTAGGTCTTACATTACCTGTCGAGTTTCATTGAGCTCTCCTCGAGCTCCATTAACTTTCTATTGGCGGTACTGGATGTGTCAACATTAAGGGGATCTCCCCGATATGAAGTCCCAATTAGACCTCACACCATTTGGTGCAGGAGTTCCATCCGGAATACAACCTGATTACCGATGCATTGGGTTTTAATGATGTGCCTTGGCTACAATAACACATAGAATGATGTATGGTGACTTTGGTGGGAACTGTTGGAAATAATACTGAGAGGGGGGGTGAATCAGTATTATCAGATCAGTAAAACTTTTTCAATTTCTTACTCAGATTCATATACGCTACTTCAGTTAAGGATATCCGCGTGTATATGCGACTGTGTCTAAAGAAACTAACGTATATCCAGATTATTTATAAGTCAGATAATCCATTACATGTTGATCTTTAGATAATGCATCAGAACTTCATTGACCATATGAACAGTAAATAGAAGCAATAAACAAAACAGATCATCACACACAAGAAGCACACATGAACACCATGATATAAGGTGGAAACCCAATGTGGATGAAAACCACCTGTTGCAATTTGTTTCTATCTTCCTTTAATAAGAAACTTCTTTTACAATGTACTGGTGCAGTCCTTTACCAGTACGCACGCTACAACCTGCAGAGAGCTACAACCCTCTCTCGTTCTCCAGCTTCTCCTGGAAGGGAGCTACAACCCCCATAGTTCTTGTACTAGCTAAGATACTAGTACGTAGGTGCCGACCTACAATCTTCTCTCCTCTAGGTACCACGTTTCATCAATTTTCAGACTAGATACACAGAAGCACAACTCTAAATCTGAAGGCCACGTTTCATCAAATTTTCATACTGGACCTATCAATATCATTGAAGCTCACAAACAGTCAACACTAACATTATCAATCTCTGAATCTCCCAATACTGAATCACTGAACCCTGTCAACAAAAAGCAGTCACCAGAACATGGAGCAGAACCCTGAACTCTGCAACACTATTCAGAATCAACTATATCATCAAAATCATGCATGAAAGTGCATACGCAACTTGGACAAACCAAACCCGCGTACATACACGCTTTTTCCAAAGTCAACCCGCGTACAGATCTATGAATATTCAATCATGACTTGCAGCAATTTCAAACCCAGTTCAGATCATTACATGCGCCAGTATATGGATCTAGAATAAACATAATCAATCATATAGAGATAGTTCATTTCAAACCATTTGATCCCGATCTATCCTTAGATCTTGTTCTCCATCAACTTGTGAGATCCCTCCTTAGCTTAGATCAAACAACCCATAACCTGCATACTGGATCTCATCCTTCATCAGATATTCAAGACTTTCTCCATACCTTTGCCTAATGATCTTCTTCTCCTTTTATAGTCTTAG
>APFE031753535.1:2970-20282 GCA_000404065.3 Pinus taeda
ATGAAAGTGAGTATTTCAAGGAGTTCATTCAAAGCAATTGGCTAATCGATCTGCCCTTCAACAATGGAATCTACACCTAGAATAACAAAAGATCCGGTCCTCATCAAATTGCTTCAAGGCTAGACAGATTTCTGATCTCAGATAATGCTATCCACTTGGGAGGAGACCTCTCAGCCTCAATTTTGCCACTTTCATGATCGGACCATTAGCCCATTTCGCTTCAATGGCAAAGACCGGAAACTCTACTCGAAGACCCTTCCGCTTTGAATCTTTTTGGTTGACCCACCCAAATTTCAAAGATCTAGTTCAGTAAGCTTGGAAAAGTTTTCTTCCCCCCACAAGCTCCAAAATGTTTCAATTCCAACAAAAGCTTAGATTCCTAAAAGCGCAAATCAAACAGTGGAACCACGCCACCTTTGGAAACATTTTCCAAGCTCAAAGAGCCCTTGCTCAGGAGATGGAGAAACTCCAGCAAACCATCATAATAGAAGGAAGGATTGAAGCCCTCATAGAACAGGAAAAGAACCTTCAGACACAGATCACAGAAAGAGAAAAGCAAGAGGAAATCCTCTGGAAACAAAAATCCCGAATAAGATGGTTAAAGGAAGGCGAGAGGAATACAAAATTCTTTCATCGTACTGCCATCCAGAGGCGAATGCATAACAACATCACCCAAATTCATAATTAGCAGGGAGACCGATTGGAAGATCATGGGGATATTGAAAAAGAACTCCTTAAGCACTTCAAAACATTCCATCAAGAACTTGACATCAACAAACAGCCAGCAATTGACTAGATTCTCCCACATATCTCGAAGGTGATAACAGATGAACACAATCAATTGCTACTTTGTCCGGTCTCCTTACAGGAGGTTGAATCAGCTATGAAACAACTCAAGTAAGGAAAAGCTCCTAGTCCAGATGGCTTCACGTCCACCTTCTTTCACAGATTTTGGGATGTTATCAAAGAGGAGGTTTGGCAGGTAGTGGAAGAATCTATAACACTCCATTGGATGCTATCCTCTCTAAATGCGACATTCATTACTCTCATCCCCAAGGAGGAACACTCTAACACTCCGGACAAATTCAGGTCTATAGCCCTTTGTAATGTCATCTACAAAATCATATCTAAAGTTATAGCTTCCCAATTGAAGCCATTGCTTCCCCTGCTCATCTCGCCAAAACAATCAGGCTATGTCGAAGGAAGGCAAATCATAGATGGCATCATCCTCACCCATGAGATCATCCACTCTCTCAAGCACCACAAGAAAGCAGGTATGCTTCTAAAAATCGACCTCTCAAAAGCTTTTGATAAGTTGAGTTGGATGTACATTCAAAAAATGTTAACAACCTTTGGTTTCTCACATGTTTGGGTATGATGGATCATGAGCTTAATCTCCTCATCTTTCTTCTCCATTCTAGTTAATAGAATTCCTTCCACCCCCTTTCAACCCTCAAGAGGCATCCATCAAGGAGATCCCCTCTCTCCTTTTCTCTTTGTTCTTATGGTTGAAGGGTTGGGCAGGACCATCAAACATGCTCTCCAGGAGCATCAGCTTCGAGGTATATCCCTTCATAATTCCCCTGCCATCACCCACCAGCAATTGGTGGACGATAACATGTTATTTGGGCATCCCTCGGTCCAAGAAGCCCGAATATTCAAGTCCCTCCTTGACGACTTCTCAACAGCCTCTGGAGCTAGCATCAACATCGTTAAATCCCAGATCTTCTTTTTTCATACTCCCGCCATAACTCAAAACTCCATAGCCCGCATTCTAGGATTCTCGGTCACCTCTATCCCCTCCAAGTACCTTGGCGCCCCCTTAACTGGCTCTACTCTTAAGCACTCCTCAAGGCAACTGCTCCTAGACAAACTTGAAGGCCGCCTCACTTCTTGGACCTTTAGAGCCCTAAACATGGAAAGTCGACTAATCCTCATCAAGTTTGTACTACAATCTATGCCTCTTTATCTCTTCTCTGTTCTAGCAGCGCCTAAATGGGTACTTAAAAAAATCAAAGATCTTCAAAGGAATTTTCTATGGGGATCTGCTGGACATAATCGCAAATGGGCATTGGTCAAGTGAGCGACAGTTTGCCTCTCAAAAAACCTTGGGGGAATCGGTCTTCGAGACCCTCAACACAGTAACGCAATCATGGGAGCAAGAATCTGGTGGAAGCGGCTTTCAGCTCCGCACACGCCCTGGGCGATCCTATGGAAAGCCAAATATGCCAACAACAAATCGAATGAAGACTTGATCAGGCTCACAGAGATGGGAAAAGGCTCCCTAATTTGGAATGCGGCTAGATTGCACAGACACATGATCCATCAGCACAGCTTTTGGGAAATAAGAGACGGCAACAATGCCCAATTATGGATGGATTCATGGCAGCAAAGACCCAGACTCAACAACTTAATCTCACTACCACAAACAAAGGACGAGGAAGCTCATCAATGGAAAATGGTCAACCAGTACTAGATTCCCACCCTCAATCAGGGATATAGACAATGGCAAAAAGCAGAACACATCACCAGGCATGGTACAGAAATAATGTATAAGGAGTTGGACACAGAGCTAACCAATAGGAGAATCAGATTCTCTAAAGAAAAGGATATCCTACGTTGGGGATACAAACCACGTGGGACTTTCACCACACAAGAGGCGTACAACCTTATGATTAATACTCAGAATAACAAGGACCCTCTCTGGGACAAAGTGTAGTCTCCTAAAATCTGGCCCAAGATCTCCACTTTTCTGTGGCTGCTATGCCATAAAAGAATTCTTACTTGGGACAACTTAAGGAAAAAAAAAATTATGGCCCCTCAAGATGCCCCAACTGCAAGCAACAGGAGGAAACTATACAGCATCTCATGGACTCCCGTTATTTGGCAAATAAACTTTGGGAAAAAACAATTTTCAGATGTCAAAAAGATGGTAGAGTTAAAGAAGACATCACCAAAACCATTCGTCACTAGGCTAAAAATCCGTACAAAAGTCCCCTGCTTAAATCCTTATGGAGAATCGTTCCAAGCCTCCTCATCTGGACAATTTGGAAGGAAAGGAATCGGCGTATCTTCAAGAATCAAACCACCCCCGTAGAGATCATATGGAGCAATTTGTGCAGCAATCTTCAGGAAACTCTAGCGCTCCAAACTTGGAGCGATGATGACTTTCCCACTGATCCGCAAGAACGGACCATCTGGAAGAATTGGAACCTCATGCTCATCTAGACTCAAGAGCATCCTAGTAGATCCGTCCCTTCCCACCACTCTTCTAGTAAATGGTGCCCTCCGCCTCCAGGATTCACCCAGTTAAACTTTGATGGCGCTTCTAAAGGCAATCTAGGCCAGGCCGGACATGGAGGAATTTTCAGGGATCATTATGGCAATCCTTTGCTACTCTTCCTAGGCACATCAGGATGGGACACGAACAACTCGGCTGAATTGGAAGGATTGTGGCAAGGTCTCCACCTCGCTCAACAGCATGGCTACTTTCACTTAATAATCGAAGAAGACTCACAAATCCTCATCAATATGGCCAATCAAATTTTTCAAAAAACTGCAATACACAAGCTATCCTGTAGTTGGAGACTTGTAGCTCATTTACAACACATTGAGCATTGGCTTGCAACCAATAGAGCAATCACCTTCAAACACATCAAGAGAAACGGCAACAAAGTGGCCAACCTCTTAGCCAATTTAGGGGTGGTTAGTGATCGAACTCTATACACAGGTTTGCTCGATATTATAAAAGATGCCAAACACCAATAGGAATATATCACACTGGTGCAACTTGATGCAACACCCCCAGATGCGAGTGGCAGACGAGAATTCAATGTGGATATGACGTCGACCTGGCAGGTGGCCGAGCCACATGGTAGTCTGCGCTTTCCCCTATGGGAATTTAAGGCATGCCTCTGCCCCTTAACCGGCACCATTAACTCATTGTGCGGATTGAGACATCCCCTGTAAGCATAAAAATATGGAGCCAAGCCCTCTGCAATCCTCCATTCTGCCTCTGAATTGCTCTTGTCACCCTGCCGCAGCAGAGCCAAGCTCTCGAACCGCAACAGGTAGGCATTGCAGACTTCTCTGTTGCATCGACCTGGCCAATGGTCACCACTTCTCCCAGTCTATTCACTACACCCTGCAAATTGAGGCCTCGGCCCCTGCCTCTGGCCCTGACTTGATTCCCCCTATTCTTTACAGTATCACCTCTGCTGCTCTTGCCCCTCTCCCTGCCACTTTGGCTCACTTCTCATTGCAGCATCCCACTCAAAGAAATATGTGTCGTCGTCATCGCATGAGTGCGAGCGTGGTGGTAGCCGCAGTAGAGCCATCTGCCCCCTTCGCTGCCTCCCTCTGCTTCGACTTCCCCTTCGGCCTCCCCGCCCCCCAGCCCTTCCTCTTCCCGTTTCCATGGCAGATATCCGGATATGCGTAGCGGAAGAGGACGAGCTCGCCCCTGTGAGGTTCGTCGCACTAACGGAGCCACCTAGCCTACCAATCTTACTGCTACTACCCAATACGCTCAATTTCGTTTTCTCTGTTCAATGGATAGACCGTTAATCATTGCCACCATCTCGGTGGACTTTAGGGAGGTAGTTGGCTCGTGCATTGATCCAAACCACAGCCCTGCGAAGAACCAGGTCCCTCCGCAGCACGACAATATTCAGAGGGAGCCAAGCTCAAGCCATCCGCAAAAAGCCAAGGACCATCTATCCATCAACAGACCAAAGACGTCGGGAGGCAATGCCACCAACAAAGCCAAAGGCATTCAGGGTGAAGACAAAGAGCCACAGGACACCATGGGTGGCAGGCAGGCAGAGGACACTGATTCAAACGAGTATGGGTGTCCGATCGTGGAAGAGAAGCCACCGTCCTAAGACACCTAGCAGTTGCATGCCACAGGGCACGTGTCAAGCTCGGTCTTTTGAGTTTTTTTTATCTTTTTACAGTGGTCAATTTTGGCAGTCTTTTTTGAATTTTACCATGGCAGTAAATTTTGAGTTCCGGAATTGTAGCCCCTGCGTGGGCGGAAGGTACCTATCTTTATCTCGTTCTCGGACTGGTTTCCCCATTTGGGGCAGTCTCGATTTTAAGTCTTGTTGTTTAAAATGGTCATATGGCTGACCTAGACCCGCAGAGGCTGGGGCCTCACTGTACATTATGTTTCCATTAATAGATTTAGTTTTACAGAGAAAAGAAAAACATCCAACAAATGACCAAAACATGGGTAGAAATAATGGAGCATTGGGTTCTAAACAATTAAAAAGAACCTCTAATTTTTCACTCAATGTTTTCTTTAAAAGTTTAAGTATAACAGGTGCTAGGTGGTATTTCTATTGCATGATGTTTAAAAAAGGAGCACCATACCAGCGATGTATTTTATAGCTACCATCAAACGAGTTAAATAGTCAGAAAGTTGATAGATGAAACACATTCTGAAAATAATACAGCAACATGTCGAAATAACCACATATGTCAGATCAGGTAGGAAAACATTTTACAGCCCAATTATGGTTTTCAATCTCCTGAAAGAGCATCCCATCTCTTTAATCTACTATCTATTTTCTTCAATTGATATTCAGTTCTGTTCTTTCTATGTTTACCTCCTCCTCTGGTTTCATCCAGGACAGAAGTGCTTTCATTGTTTTCACCCTTCTGATTGCTTTTGAAATGTTTCCCAATCTATTTGAGTATATCTCCTCCTTTTTTCCCAATGAGGAAATCTCCAACCACTTTCCCACATTTCACAGATGATACCCAGTATAAAGTTATAAACCTGTCGCTAACAATTACAACACCTGACCCAGCAGGGACATCAAATTAGGTAAGTCATGCATCCAGCCTGGCAGACGAACACTAAGACCTCCTGCATGACGCTCAAAGCTCTCAACCACTCAAGCTAGCCCACCAGGCTGCTATTTGATTATAGCTATACAGTTTTCACACTGACATAAATGGATATCTATCTTGAACTTACATTTTATGTTTCCGAAATATAAAACAGAGTTTCAACAGTGTTAGTGTGATATAGATCCTCCATGTATAGACGATGTTTTCTGGTATGTGGTTTGTAAATGGATACATACAAAGCTTAAACTATGCATGCAAAAGAGAATATTGGTCTTTCATTTCATAATTTATAAATCATATTTTAGAATATTTTTTAACAATGAAAACTGGAACATGTCAGCATTGCTGCTTAGCAGGCTTGATACTACAATGAGTCATCTAACACAATCATAATCTGTTCTCAAATTTCTTGCTTCATGGGGGCATTGAGGTGTAAACTGGTGTACTAAGGCCAATTATCTTGAATAGTACATGCCACATACCTATCCTCTGGAGTCTTGGTGTTAAAAGATGGTACAGGAAGGCATTCTAAGTTATTTTCCTGTTTATGCACTGAACATGGATACATTACAATGAATCGTGGAAACTATTTCTGGTCATTCAAGAATGCATTTCCAGTTTTTGAAGCACCTCCAGATGCCGGAAATCACATACAGGAAGTTTCCAGCCATTTCCAGAAACCATCAGAACCAGTGTTGCAAATATTGCCAATATATCATCAACATCATGATATATCGTCGTTCTCTCAGCTTAGCGATAATATCACTCTCAAAAATTGTGGCTTTTTCCAATTTTGAATATATTGTGATATATGGCAATACATTGCCTGAAAATAGAAAATATTAGTTGAGTCGAGAGAATTTTGGATTTTTTTGGATTGTTTTGCTCAGTTTAATATGAAATGAAGAGAATTGGGAACAAAGGGGCTACTATTACTGTATTACATTTTCCCTAAATGGGGCTACAGGGAGGGGTTTCATTAGATGCTTAAAAAAAATAAAATGAATATTTTTGTATTTTTTTTAAGTTTACAGATATTTACCCTAATGTTGACAATTAGTTTTCTGGACCCTTGGTGATATATTTACCAACATGATGTTTGCAACATTGATAGGAACTGTTTCTTGGTGAGTTTTAACCTTTACCTTTTTTGTTTTAAGTTTTGGCTTCAAAATTGAATTTAAATAATACTAATAATAAATAATCCAGAAGAATTTTCTAACCCTGCCCAACCCCACTAAAAACCTTGAAGCAATATTTTTATAGCATTAAAAAGGAAACTAAAACCAAAATAAATAAATAAACACAATTGACGAGAGGTGAATGCAAAAACATTCCCTCGTGTTTCCCCCGTTTCCTATAGATTCCTAAGAACTTAAAAAGTCTACCCATGATTCATATCCATGACTTCTTACTAGATGCTAGCCCTTCCAGTTTCCAGAAGCTCATTTCCTCTCATTTTCCATTTCAGATTTTTGATACTTGATACTTGTGGGTAGTATCTTTAGGAGAAAATTTTCTCCTAGATGGTCCTCGGCCAGCAGCCCCTTGCAGCCAATAGATAGCTCGATGTGCCACTATCTCCGCCACCTGAGCCAGCTATGTGGTCCCTCGCCTATCTGGTATGATCATATGTTTGAAGGTGGGCCTCCCAACCCCGAAGGTATGGCTATTCATTGGTGTAGTCGAGTAATTTTGTTTACTTATCATGGACACTTTTTTGCATGGAATGGTGGGGGATTTTGGCGGAAAGAGTGGGCTAGCTTTGTACTCTTGTCTCCTTTGCCTGATTTGGTGATTATCCTTGTATCCTAATCCAGTGGGATCTCCTTTACTGGCTATTAGCTTTAGGGCTGGCACTACATGGGAAAAACGATTTTGGTTGTGTGGTCTCGCTTCCCAACACCATATACATCACTCCCCTTCGCTCATTTTAACCCCATTTATCACTTTTCCCATCCAGATCCACATTTGTCCACTAGGTCCACAAGGGGTTAGTCCCCCCCACCCTTGTCCACACTTTTGTTTGGGCCTAGAACAATGCCCCGGATGTTAATGCAGCTAAAAGGAAAAGAAAAAGCATAATTTGGCCACTCTCGACAAGAAATGTACCACAACATGCAAAAGATGGCTAGGACATACAAATTTAGCACGTGGGCAAAAGCCAAACACGAGCTCTATCCCTTATTTATGGCTATCAACTTGGGTCCTATGGGCCCTAGATGAGCCCCCTCTACATCAATGAACCCATGATTGTCCCAACCCTTGGTGGGCAATGAACTACCCCACCTTAAAGGGGATATTTACTGTTGTATCCTACACATCATGCTCTCATCCTCTAGAGCCCTGAGTAGTTATGAAGAAAAATCAATCAAAGGAAAAAAGGCATATGAAGAAGGGTGTGGAGAAACAAAGGCTAGGGTAAGTCATGTACCACGATTACTCCCTCCTACACACGTATACCCAAGTGTGGGCTTCCCCCATTATAGATACCCTTGTACCATGGCATGTGGCTTGGAGCCTTCCCCTAATCCCCATTCCATTCCATCATTATATCACATGCCACTTACCACTTGATGGATGTACCATGGACATGTCACCCCCTCTAAAAGTTGAAACCACCTAATAGAATCCTTGGTTAACCCCCGTATTGAGCTTGGAGACACCTGTACATGCTAAACCCACTATGGAAGGGCATGCCAGCATGAAGTGCCCATTTGATTCCATGATTTGTAAGCTCTTTTACTCGATTACTCTAATGATTTGTTGTACTGGAAGGCAAGGGGATGCATTGGATCTTATACAAGATTGCAAGTGGGTCTCCATTTGGGGTTTGATCTCCCTATAGGGGTCCAAGCCCACCAAAGGGTCACATCAGCACTTGTTGGGTGAGCGTTGAGAGCCATGGGCCTCCAACATAGCAGAGAGCACCTCATGGATCCCCAACACCATTCATTGATTGCTCGTGTCCACCTTTTGAATGAGGATGATGCACCTGGATCACCACACCCAGCCAGCTTCACAGTTATACCATACACTTGGTAGACGTTCCAGGGTCCAGATGAGGACGTGTCTCACCATGGGAGACAAAGGGAGGGCGTATGTCATCATTCTAGCTCTTACAGATGGTTTACAGACATTGTTGATCCACTTGGAGACCCATGAGGATGTCATTGTGCCCCAACACCCACTTGGGGACACCACATGTGACTTGCTCGGAGATCAAGGGGCCAACCCCTTGATCACTATGTTTGGAGTCTATTATGTTAACTTGGCACACAATAGACTCCACTAGGCCTTTTCAATGGCCCAACGACTCATCATGTTTACTATTTTGCCCTCTTGAGAGGCTCATCTTTCTATTTTTGGAGCTATCTTGGTGGGCATTATTGTACATTATTTTATTATTTGGGGCCAAATTAGGCAAATTAGGCCATTCGAATTGCCTATTGGATGTATAAATAGATGAGAAGATGATTCATTTCTCTCATCATCACTTGGATTGAATTAGTAGCTCTTGTGAGAATTTTGCATTCCCTTTCGAAGAACGAGTTTGTATTCATGGATGAATTTTGATATTTGGATACTATCTCTTGATCTCGAAGCTTCAAATTTTGTCCTGAATTGATGATTGGATATACTCATTATACATGTAAGTGTTATTTTTCATGTCTATCTTTACATTTCTCATCACATGAATAATGTATGGGATTTTCGCTCTCTAGATCTGGAATTGCCCTAATTTTATGCGAAACTATGGAATTCTTGGACTTATGAGGCATTGCATATGTTACATGCGTCATGTATGATGAACGAATGTTCCTAGAGGTTAAAATTCATTGATAATACCTTGATAAGCCATCAATTCTTGCACATCGAAGTGTAAATTTCTTTGGTAGCCAAGTTCATGCCCTAATTTGCCATATGAAGTTACCTAAGGTCTCCTTGATCAGGTGAAAGCTTCTCCAAATCTCGATATCTCCTTGACTTCATCTCTCCCTAAGGCAAGGCACTGGTCTAGCCCTTGGTGATCACTTAAACCGTAAACGAACATATTTTTCACCTTTTTCTCCTCTCTCTAGGCCTAACCCTAGAAAGTCTCCTAGGCATCAAGCAAAATCTTTTATAGCCATCCAAAACCCTTGAAATTTGGTCCACAACTACGTCGGGGTTTTCTCCAGGGGTCCTCCAAATTTGATCTCAATCCGACAGTGGAATCCCAAGATATTACAAGCCCTAGCTCAAGGATCATTCCTCTCGCTCGGTAACTTTGGGTTAGTGTCCTCATTTGGATCATTGCATTTGAACTTCAAAAGAAAATTACTCCTTTTATCCTATTCTCCTCCCAAACCTGGTCCAGCCCCCCCATTGTTGATCAATTTCACACCCTTGACCTATGAAACCGGATTCGTCCCCCAAGCCCATCGTGTCCCGAATCTAGCGAATCGGACACAATTCGGGCGGATTCAAGTCTAAAAATCGGAACACAACGTGTCCTGATTTTCGAATTCGAATCTGGAAATTAGGAACCCGCACGGCGTTTTAAAGGCATTTTTCTCCATTCTATTTTCACATTGAGTTGTTTAGTTTGTTGTGGGTTTGTTGTGAGTGTTTTGGAGCAAGGAGCAAAGGGTGTGGGAGCATTTTCAACGAGATTCAAGCAACAGGTAAGTGCATTTTCTCTCGAATTTTGTTGCATTTTTATTACAGCAGTTTGCATGTGCATTTTTGGTTTACTTTTTACAGCATTAATGTTGAAGAAAAGTGTAACTAGGTTCGGTATTCGTAAATGTAATTTTGATTTTTGTACTTGTCAAGAAAAAGAAATATTATTTTTGTAAATTATTTGAATGAGTTTCTTGCTCATTCCATAGCAATGTGGAAAAAGTCGAAGTCGGGATTAAATCGGCAAGGGTCCAAAAGTTGAAAAAGTCGTTAAAGTCGGGAGTTTTTCGAAAAAGTCGAAAAAGTCGGCAAAATTAAACGGCCAGCCAAAAAAATAAAAAAATCGGGATTTAATCGGCCAGCCAAAAAAATCAAAAAATCGGGATTTATTCCCGACTTTTTCCACATTGTTCCATAGATCTAGGAAAGTCAAAGAATCAAAGTCATGTTAAAGAGCTCTTCTTGAAGCATGAATATGGGTCAACCTAGTGTCAAGCAGCCCTCCAAGACAAGCACCATCCTCCAAAGAAGAAGACCACCAACAAAGCGAGGTAAAAGAGAGTCATGTCGGCCTAAAAGAATTAGATTCACTCATGTCGGCTCAAAGAAATAGACACAACTTTTCAATGGACACGTCGGCTAATTATGGAGGACGAACTACTATAAATACCTAGCTAGGGTATCCGCAAAACTGCAATACAGAATCTCAGACAAGTCTCTGAAATCTCAAATAGGTGCAAGACAGAATCTCGGATGGGTGCATGACAAAATCTTGGATGACACAATGGGTGCAGGAGACACAGAATCTCGGACACTCTATAATCTCGGATAAGTGCAGGTAGCTCGGACAAGAGTACAATGGACAATATTCAGATGGATAAGTTGTTACAGGTATCTCGGAGAAGGAGCAGTGTAATGTCTCGGCTGGAAGAAGGGTCATGTCTCAGCATACTTATGAAGAGAAGAGTCAAGGAGAGACATTCTTTATCTCGGCCTACTCTACACAGTCTCGGCATAATCATAAGGAGAAAGATTACAGTGATCTCACAATAGTAAACTATGTCTCATGAACACAGTCATGACCTCGGCATAATTGCAGTCATGATCCTAATGAAGACAAAGTCAAGAGAGTGATGAAGAAGGTGCAGTCATGGTGGAGCAGTGATCTAGATGAAGAGACAATCATGGTACAACAATGATGATGATGATCTCAGTAGTGACAAAGAAGAGGATTGGTGTCTTGGTCTTAGAGTGGCATAGTAGGTCAAGGGTCACGGTCTTGGTATTCGTCAATTGGAATCTCTATAAGAAGAATTTTGTGCGAGTTTTCCTCTCCAAGAGGGAGAGGTTTTGGCCCTGACGAGATGCCAACATCTTGTGTTCTTGTCTATATGTTTTGGTAGCTATTTGATGAACTAAAGAAGAGACACACTAATAATAATAAGTGAAGACTGACATAAGATGAAAATTGAAAACACCTCACAAATAGTTATCATGCTAAGAACAATCTAATCAACTCTAACTGCCCTAGATTCTTCAACAAGGTATTGGAGCTAAGGCGCTGAAGTCAAAGGAAGGGCAGCAAAAAGAGGCACACAAGGAACAGTTTTCAAGAAGAGCATCAAAGCAAGTTGAAGGAATTGAAAGATCAATTTACTACAGCAGTGTACAATAGCAAAGGTTTTTCTCTATGCAATCTAGAAGACAGTCTACAACAGCAATAACTTTTATGTTCACAAGTCATCATCAAAAGGCCACCAAGACCCTCATAAAAGTTGTCTACAAAGCAAGACCTCATCTTGGAACAGGATGACACCATGGAAGCAGTCTTGATCTACACTACAAAACAAGGCATATTGAAGGCAAGAAGGCACTGTCATCTCCAAAGTTATGAAATCAAGCAAGGATCATCTCCTTGTCCTAGAAGAAGACCATCCAAGGAAGCAGCAAATCATCAAAAGGGAGCAACCTTTTCTATTAAGGAAAGGCTTTCTCACTTCAAAGAAGATCATCCAAGAAGAAGCCCTCATACATCTTCAACCATCATCAACATGATCAAGGTGAAGACTTCATCTTCACATGACAAGTAAGTATCTTTTCAATTTATAAATTTGGTTAAATGACTTCATGAATTGCAAGGACATCTATAAGTTGATGGGTCATCAAGATTCCTTGCATGAAGAAGGAGGATAGTCATAGTCCTCTAAGAAGCAGAAGTCATTAAACATATCAATAGGTCACCTCTGAATTTATGGAAAGGGATGCTTATGAAAGATCCCCTCACATAGCAATACTGGAGACATCAAAGTGATGTAGATGATAAACTCATTCTCTAAAGATGCAATGAAGAAGGTGACATGAAATCTGTTCTACATGAAAGTAAAGGGTATCAAGGGATGTAGGATATCTTCATAAGATCCCATCTACAAGATCTATGAAGGAATATAATCATCATCGTTCTAACTGATAGGCAAGGTAACAAATGTCCATGAACAAGACGGTTACCTCATTCAACAACTTGTGGTCTCTATTCTAGATAGAGAAAAGACAAGTTGATGACAAAAATATTGAAAGTTAAAAGAACTCAACCATGTGCAGAAAGGAAATGCAAGGTTGGTCCTCAAACAAGACAGAATAAGTATAGCTAAGATTCAGTGCTATAGAAATATTTTGGAAGCTCATATCACTGAAAGATGGAGGAAGCTGAAGAAAAGGCCAAGGAAAGAGGGAGTAAAAAATCTCTCCTATGAGTAAGATAGTATCCCTCACAAAAAGGTCCTATCATAAGCTCCTAAATCTTGTGTTATAAGATATGGCAATGATAATAAAATGCATCATGGCATCATGGAAGCATTAGAAACAAGAGCTCGTAACATCACCATGGGAATCATGAAGGACAAAATCCATGGCATACAAACATGTAGGGTATATAGCTCTTGGGAACCTCAGTGGACATTGAAGAAAAGAAATGAGTCATCTAAGGCTCATCATACATCAAGTCAAAAAGGAAACTTCTGCCAATTGCGTGTTGATTTGGGGTAGCATCGAATGTGCTCTAGCCACGAAAATTGGTGGAGGCTAAGGCACATGAGATCTCCAATACCCAGAAAGGGTTTGGGCAAATTCTAAACAGTTTGGGAGATATTAAAATAATTAATATTTTTAATGGAATCCCTAAGTCTAACTTAGGGAAAATAAAATATTAATGTGAATTAATATAAAATTGTGTTAGAATGGTCCAAAAGTCATGGATCAAGCCAGATCTAATCTTAGTCGTTAATTAGGGACTTAATCTCGGTCATTGATTTGTCAACGAGAAAAGTATAAGAGGAGGCTTGAGGGTCACTTGGAAAACACACGAATAGATCAAGATTTCGACTTTCTGTGGCTGGGTTTGCTAAGAAAGTTGAGAGAATGATTGGAGTTGCAACTGAGGGGCAGTGAATACAGAAGTAGAGAGGCAAAGATAGTGTTGGGAGGATCAGTAGAACAGCTGGGAAAGTTGACGCAGAGGGCATAAGCCAGAACTGACGGGAGCAACCGAAACTGTCGAGAATTGCCAGAACAACCGAGAAAGTTGACGCAAAGGGTAGAAGCCGGAACTGCCGGGAACAGCCAGAACTATCGATAACTACCGGAACAGCCGAGAAAGCTGATGCAGAGGGTAGAAGCCGAAACTGTCGGGAACAGCCAAAACTGCCAAGAACTGTCGGAACTGCCGAGAACAGACAGAACTGTCGAAACTGTCGGGAAAGCTGACGCAGAGGACAGAAGAGGCTAACGCAGTCCCAAGAGGCTAACGCTGGGGTTTTTCATGGGGCAGATTGGAGTTGAGGAGTTGCTGGAGTGTTTATCCGGGGTTTCAGACGGAGCATCTGTCTCCAAAGGAGAGGTACTACAGCTGAGAGTTTTCTCTGTTGAGTATGCCGGATTTGGCACCCAGATTGTATTTTGAAACTACTTAATAAATCAAACCCTCAAATAGTTGCACCGGTTTTCCCGCGTGGTTGCAAAGAACTGAGGACATTAGCCGCACAGAACAGCAGCAGCACAAAACAGTTGTCTCGAGTGATAGAAGTTGTTCCTAGCAGAGTAGCAGCAAGGAAGGAGTGATGCGGTGCTTGCGTCATCAACACTGAGCCAGGAAGAGGCAGCGCAAAGGCTGAGGGAGGCCAAGGCAAGCTCACGTAGAGCTACGCAAAGGCAAAGGCCAAGAGGGCTGACACAGTTGGCTGAGGAGGTTGATTTGCCGATGTCGGGATTGCGTAGAGCCTAGGAGCTCTAAACTTCAGTTTGCTGGGGTTTAGGAGCCTGTGGGTAAGTTGCAGAGTGGAGCTGGTGGGGTACTGTTTTCAGAACAGTACTTAACAGGGCAAGCCCAAGGTAGAGGGAGTTATTGCCGAGGCAGATTTCTAACCAAGGAATCTGGATTAGTGTTGTAGTTGATTATTGCACAGACGATTAGAGAGGGGCATCTGGACATTGGCAGAAGGATTTCCACAAGGGAAGTAGAGCAGCAGCGAAATGGCACTACACGGAGTAAGAGACCAGGAAAGACTGGACGGAGCCTCAAACTTCATAGTCTGGAAGGCCAAAATCATATCCGTACTAGACAGGAATCCTATCAAGCACTTCGCCTTGAGGACGATAGTTATCCTAGTTGATCCGGCTGATAACGACAAGTACAAGGATGTAATGGTGAGGGCAAAGAGTATCATCCTTGACAGGGTCAAGGGTCATATAGTACCACATATTGCCAAGAAGAACACAGCACAAGAGAAGTGGGAAGCCCTGACCAAGTTGTATCAGCATACTTCCATGCAGAGGAAGATGCTACTAGAAAAACAATTGCGATCATACCAAATGAAGAATGGAGAACAGATCGATCTATTCCTCAGTCGATTGAAGGACATCTGAGATCAGCTGACTTCCATAGGGGCAACGCCAAATCCAGAATTGATGGTGAGAACAGCCCTAAATGCAATCTCAGAACACTGGGAGGTGTTTGTCTAGAGCATACTAGGCAGGGCAACCCTTCCAGATTGAGATGAAAGGTGGGGTGCTCTTCGCCAAGAAGAGATCAGAAGGCTAAGCAAGGTGGGAAGCAGCAGCAAGGGGATCAAAATCAAGAAGTAGGAGGAGGAAGATGTTGCCCTAGCATCTGAGGGAAAGCAGGAGAAACAGAAGAAGAAGGACCTCTCCAAGGTCAAATGCTTCCACTGTGGGGAGCTGGGTCATTATGCGAGCCAGTGTCCAAGGAAGAAGAGTAAGGGAGAGGCCTTCGAGACCAATGCAACGCCAATAAGGGCAGAGAAGGAAGTGGAGACAGACCATGATTGTGCCATGAATGCTCATGTGCCACTTCAGAAGAAGTAGGGAGACATCGAGCTGTAGTCAGGCAGACTATAGGCGATGAGGGGCAAGATCCTCAAGGTACCCAGCCTCTTGGATTAGACCTTGCTACGAGAGCCCCGAAGAGGAGTAGCAGTACTGGCGGATTTCAGTAGAGACAGATGCGGATGGAGCGACAGAGGGAGCTATAGTGCAGGATTCCTAGGACAGCGCGAGGCTAGCAAGCTGCAACAATGCGAGAGGCACGGGAGTGTTGCACCAGTGCAAGATGGTACAGAGAGGTGTGCAACGGTGCGACATGCACAAAGTTGTTGCAGCAGCGCAGAGGTCAGAGAGGGAGCACTTGTCAGTGACAGAGGGAGCTTCAACATCAGGAGTGTTTCTAGCCTAACGGAGATGTCAGAGTTGGGAGATCAGTTACTTACTTCTCAGTAACTGAGTTGCAGTGCAGCAGTTAGCGGTGGTAGAACTATAGGCAGCACGATGCAACATGCTGAGAGGGGTTGGAGTGCAGATGCAGCAGTAGCAGTGGCAGGGCCATGGGCAGCAGCACAAATGCAGAGGGAGTTGCAGTACGGATGCAGCAGTGGCAGGGGCAAGACAATGGGTAGCAGTACAGGATGCAGCAATGTAGAGGATGTTGGGCAGCAGGCGTAGCATAAGCACAGGGATCGAAGTTGGATGATCAGAGTAATGCTTAATGAGGAGTATTACTAGAGCACAATCCTCACTAAGAGGGAGTGTTGATTTGGGGTAGCATCGGATGTGCTCTAGCCACGAAAATTGGTGGAGAGGCTAAGGCACATGAGATCTCCAATACCCAGAAAGGGTTTGGGCAGATTCTAAACACTTTGGGAGATATTAAAATAATTAATATTTTTAATGGAGTCCCTATCTCTAACTTAGGGAAAATAAAATATTAATGTGAATTAATATAAAATTGTGTTAGAATGGTCAAAAAGTCATGGATCAAGCTAGATCTAATCTTAGTCGTTGATTAGGGACTTAATCTCAGCCGTTGATTTGTCAACGAGAAAAGTATAAGAGGCGGCTTGACGGTCCCTTGAAGAACACACAAAGAGATCAAGATTTCGACTTTCTGGGGCTGGGTTTGCTGAGAAAGTTGAGAGAGTGATCGGAGTTGCAGCTAAGGGGCAGTGAATACAGAAGCAGAGGCAGAGATAGTGTTGGGAGGATCAGCGAAACAATCGGGAAAGCTGACGCAGAGGCAGAAGCTGGAACTGTTGGGAACAGTCGAAACTGCCAGAACAGCCGGGAAAGCTGACGCCATAATTTTAAAACTCCGACTCCGACGAGGATCAACTCCGACTCCGACTCTGAAACGGTAATGACTCGGCCGGCTCGATTTCAATGACTCGGTCGCTGTAAAAAATACATTAAATATTTATTTTTTTTATAAAAAAACATAATTTTAAAGA